>JARHVA010005465.1:440000-485000 GCA_037957365.1 Torreya grandis | reverse complement strand
ATTGAAGTTGTAAATTATTAAAAAATTCATGGCAAATGTGTCATATAAATTTTATGATAGATTTCATTTATGTCTATTGAGATTTGAGCCACTATTTTTGAATTTATATTGTTTTATAAATTTAAGCCAATAATTAGATTTACATGACTGATATACATCAAAAAGGGTAACATAGATCTAATGGTGGTTGATTCTTTGATTGGACATTTGTTATCATGAAGGGTTAATGAGGACATCATGGGATTAATTTGATTGTGAGAACTCTTCAAATCTGATTTGAATCTCAAACTAGCACTCAAAATCCTATTATATGAAGACAAAACATTGGGGTTCCAAACTCTATATTGTAACTTATGTTTATCTAAGTTATCAATATATTGACATATACAAAAATTGAAAAGAATCCATACAAGACCAGGAAGTGGTGAAAGTTTTCAAAATTAGTTGGGTGTTGATGATGACAAGGAATAACATGGTATTTCATGTGATATCATACACCATATTTCCCATATCATACACATGCTTTGATTTTAAGGTAGTTTTTGGATTTGCATTCCCTACACCCATAAAATAGGGGTTTATAGATTTAGGGTTTTGACATCTTTTATAGAGTATTTTCTATTGGATTTTGGAAAACATTGACTTTTGATTTGTGGATAGAATTGACAATGCAATGATCTTGATGTGGATGAAACATAATGAGGATATGGATTTGATCTTGTTACTTTCAATATGTTTGAAGTGAATACCAATGATTTCTAAAAATTAATGCCACATGCATGCATATGAGGGCATCTCTCATGATACAAAGTGAATGTCTTGGTAGAGGAATCACCAGTTAAGATAAAACATGGCTGATTGGTGATTATTCCTAGGTGGTAGGGAGACTTGGTAGGTTTGATTATCATGAAATAAGGAGTGTCCATATCATACACTTAGAAGAGGAATATACCCTATAAATGAAAGGAAAACAACTCTATAAATGAAAGGAAAACAATTACCCATGGAAATCATGAAAATAAAAAAGTCATATCAATAGCCATACATGTTATATAATTAATTCTTAACATACAAAAATATGATAATATATATTATATAATATTCATAATATAACTAAAATTTAAGATATAAAAATAATATACTATTATATATGTGTGTCTAAGAGGGGTTTCATAAATAAAAAGAGTGTAAATTAAGAACAAAACCTCATTAGAAACACATAACTAATAACTTGTCATTTGTTTTTGCCATCATAACCAAGCCCATCTTGATATATTTCTCCACTTTCATGCCCTCTATGTATGTGTAAAAATAAGTTCATATAAACTAATTATGGGGGTAGACAAACTGATAACTGAATCATTATGAAATGGTTTAGTCTATGGTGGTTGAAATTCTTCATAGAAAGAGATATCATCCTTTCCTAAACTCTATTTCAAAACTAACACGCACTTGGTTTTGATTAGGTTACATCTATATTCAATATTTCAAGATCCCAACTTGTTGGGGTCATGTCAATTATTGGTGATTGGGTTTTATTTTGGTTATTACAATGGATAAATTATTTTTTTCAAAATAGCACTAATTACACTAATGTTTGGAAATAAATTCAAGTTATAAAGGATATTTTATTACTTTATTGTGGTTGAAGTGACTACCTAGTGTTTTACAAAGTGCATGCCACATGCGTGCATAAGGGAGCATTATTTGTGATAAAATTTCAATTTTGTGATATAGGATCCCCAATACAACACATTCTAAAACATCAAATGAGGACCCTCTATTTTTTCATACTTACATACCCAATCTCATTTGTATGAGCTAATGACCTATTGATAAGCCTCTGGGGTTACGATTGACCATTATTATTATTAAAATAATAAATTGTTTTCATTGTTTCCATTATATTTAATCTTTTACTCTATGTGTGGGTTTATGTTTCTTTGGACTAACTTATTTAACCATTTTTGAAAGTGCTTCATGCCCTTTGTGGTAGTTATAGGTTTCCTAAGTTCTTTCTTGAGGTTCATGACCCATAATCATCCTTCTTAGGCCCCTTCAACTCTCTCCAAGGATACTTTGATCATCTTCTTGACCTTATTTTTCTATTTTATAACCTCCCCTTTTTCAAATTTTAATCTTATGACATTTAGACATTCAATATCGACACTTAGGTGTTTGGGGAAGACAAAGTCATCATATAGGCAAACATGGAAAGCATAGTTAACCCAACATGCCACTTTTGGCATGGATGTTAGCTGATGGGGAGAAATACTAGGACCCTTATAGACCTACTAGCTATGATAGGGTTTGGAGATCTCTGGGAACAAAAAATGTATGGGTGTGTCATCTACCTAGATATGTCAGCCTTAGCAGGGCCCGATGCTAGGGAACATCGAGCATGTTGATCTAGATAGTCTCAGATTCCTCAAGGTTATCAATCTCCAAAATAATAGGACAAATTAAAAGTGAGCCAAGGTCCCAGCTTACCAATCTTCATAGTGCTTAGGCCCTATAGATGAGAGCCACATGTCGATTATAGAATGATCCTAAATAATTGGAGGATGATGACTTATCAAGGATAGAGCACAAAGTAAATTTGATCATGCCACATGGTAAGATGATGGACTAGTTGTTAAAGAATGCCTAAATTTAACAACCAAATGATACAGATTAAAACCAAGGAAGTTATAGTTTTAACATAGAGATAGAGGGAACTAGTAGTAATGTGTTTTGATTAAGGTTTAATATCAGTTTACACCTATCTAAGAGTTTGACCTTGTCACCTATGTATTTCCATCACTATGAGCACATTTTTAATTATTATTAAGCTTCCTTAAGACCCTTACATTCTCATCTGACTCAACATTGATAATATTTATGTTGCCCATGCCAAACTTGTGCTTCATTCTATAAATATATATACATCATTATTTTTCCTCTACAAAATTTAAGTGCCCTATGTACTTTACTTTGTGTCTTCAACGTAGATGAACCCAATGATCAAGGCCAAGTGTGAACCAATTATTCATTCTATTGTATTGAGAGGAAATATTTGTTACAATGGCACCACATATAAAAATGAATCAATGGGTCACACTTGGCATTTATCATTGGGTTTTTCTATGTGGAGGACACAAATGGAAGCACATATGGTGCCTAAATTATATAAATATAAGCTCGAGATGGACATCTAGTCAGAGAAAGAAACACAAGATTGATAGGAGAAAAATGAACTTGATGGAGGTCAAGTTAGATGAGAATTAAATATTCTATGGAGAGTTCTAAAATAATTCAAAGTGAGCTCAAGGTGATGAAAATACATGGGTGACAAGGTCAGGTATATAGGTAGGTGTAAATTGATAGTTAAACCTTACTTAAAACACATTACTACCAACTTTCCATTGATTATCACCATCATTGCCCATCTCAGCTTGAAATATTTCACCACTTTCAAGATCTGTAAGAATGTATTTATGTGTCTTCGTGGAAAGAGATAACATATTTTCCCAATCTCCATGTCAAAACTACAACTCCATTAGTTGGTTAAAGATATTAGCATCTTAGGGTCATAGGAATTATGGGTAATTTGGTTTTATCTTTGGTGGTTGTAATGGATTAATTCTTTTTGTTATAATGGCACTATAAAAATTAGAAGAAACCAAGAGTAATTTGGAATTTTAATGAATAGATTGAATTTTTAAATGCTTAAAACATTCATGTGAAATGTGTCTTCTAGATTTCAAGATAAATTACATCTATGTCTATCAACCTTTGATTCCATTTTTAAGAATTGAGAATATTATATATATTTAATGTATTGATTGGATATACATGGATTTCATCTATCAGAAAGGGGCACATAGATTGTAAGGTGGCTTATTTTTTGATTGCAAGCTTGTTACCATGAAGGGTCAACAAGGACAACATGACATTGATTTGATGGTGAGAAGGCTCAAAGTTCAACTCAAACCATTGTTACAATTTTAATTATATGAAGACAAATCATTCTAGTTCCAATGTATATAATGTAATTTATGTTTGTTTATGGTGCCAATATTTTGATAGCTATAGAAATTATAGAAAATCCATACATAATTTGCAAGTGGTGAAAGCTTTGAAATTCAGTTGGACAGTGATGATGATGGGAAAAGACATGGATTTCATGTGATATCATACACTAGAGTTCCCATACCATATACATGCTCTAATTTTAGGTTAATTATTGGATTTACATGTCTTACACCCATTACAATGGGGTTTATAGACACTTTTGCAAAGTGCATTCCATATGGATACATAAGAGGGAATTGATCATGATACAATGTGATTTTCATAGTAGAGAAGTCATCAGTTGAGATAAAATATGACCAATTGGCTATCATTCATAACCTATAAGGATATTTGATAAATATAATTATCATATAATATGGCATGCAAACATCCTACAATTTAAATATGAAAAAATGTCAAAAATGAGAAGAAAACAATTATGGAAATAAAATCATTTTATATTAGCATCTGCATACCTAAGATTCATCTCATGGTATTAGAGATGCAGAGCTTTGGGTATATGGTTTTGGAGGGTGGTTTTGAGGTAGTGTGATGTACAGTGATTTTACATTGCTTAATGCATTGGTATGGGTAAGATGTGTAGTGGTTAAAGCATTGGTATAGAATATTGGGATGAGGGAATTGTCAAATTTAGGTAATATAGGCTGGTTCAATAATAGATAAAGGCCAGTCGAATGGCTCAACAAAGATGGCATGGCATAATGCCCAAGTAGATACATATCTCATGTTTGATTGCATTGTTATTATAGTTATGTTTGTGGGATTGAAACATCCATTTTGGCCTTCCCACTCTTTTTTCACTTTAAGATATGTGTAATCTGATAGTACAGTAAACATCACATTAAAGTTTGGTTGTTGAATTGAATGCCTCAGATAATACTGCAAAATTTTTAAAGGGTTAAATGACATAATGGATTGATTTATATAAATAGTTAGTGTAATGCATTATCAGTTATAATTAATGCATCAACACAACCCTAAAAAATGGAAAATTTTAGAAATTTATAAAACAAAAACCAAAACATATACTTATAAAATATGCTCTTTATAATGGAATTTACATAATTAACACCGCATTAACTATTGTATTTTATTCCAACTATTTGAAAACAAACCAAACTAAAACACAAAAGGGTTAGATACAACAACAAAAATGGAAAATTAAAAAATTCGATGTTAAAATTAAACATTGCATTATCAAATAGGGTTCTAATTATCGGAGATAGAAGTTTAATAATTTTTTTTATTTTTTTAAAACCTAGAGGTATCCCCGATCTCAATTGGGATACTGAAACACCACACAATGACATTCTTTGAGGTGAGTGGAGGTGAAACTAATCCTCTAAGAATGATAAATTTAAGTAATTTAACATTATTTCAAAACCAGTCTCAGATGATAATGAAACTAGTCTCAGATGATAATATAGTTTTTATGTATTTTGCTTATTTTTATACCGAAAGATAAATATCAAAACTAGCTCTTGGGTTTCGACATTTAGAAGGGCTCCTCAACCAAAGGGGAAACACATCATGTATGATGAGAAGATTTCTTCTAGCTTTACCTCAAGAGATATTTATTATATTATAAATATAATATGTTCTATATCATTTATTATATTATATTGTATTATAATAGAAATACTTGATAACATTATGTCAAAATATTAGTGAATTTTAAATTTGAATCAAATATTATAGACTATATGAATAATTTTTATATAGATAGATAAGGTCATGTACTCTAATTTATAACCTTGGTTACATAAGGATGCTACATAAATATACACTTACTATCTAATGTTATGAATCATGTTGTTTAATGAAGGTTTTACTTATGCTCAATAATTATGTAAAATTTTCATTTTTAAGAAACATAACTATGGTGCAATATCCTTAAGAATATACTTCATTGTAGTTCTCCTCTAAAAAAAATATCAACTGAACAATATATTCCTTTTTTAAACTTTAAAGCTTCTTTAAGGCACAAATGTTGGGAATATAAGAAGTAGAATATTTATAATATAAATTTATAACGTATAAAAAATAACATCTTCCATAAAAATCCATACTATGATGGCATGTCATAAGCTCATGAGAGTAGAGATATCAAGTGATGCCATGTTATACTCTAACCTATGGCACTACAAGTGAAAGATGTGGCTTTGTTCAGGTCTCACCCCTTTAGATGATTTCTAAATGTAGGGTTGACTTATGCAGTGACTTATAATTTATGATAAAAATATATTACTAAATAATTTGAACTAATCTCATTTTCACATCCGATTAATATTATTTAATATTATCAATCACTATATATATATATAATATATATATATATATATATATATATATATATATATATATATATATATATATATATAATTAATAATAACATATTATAATATAATTCATATAGACATCTAATTATGTAGGACTTTGTTCTCAGGCTTCTTTGAGCCTATTACCTTAAAACAACACTATAATTCCAATGATATGGAGACAAGACATTGAAGGTCCAAAGTCTATATTTTATATTACATTTATCTATGTTGTTGATATATTGACATCTAGAGAAATTAAAAGAAGACCATACACAAATTTAATCTGTTTAGTTTAACAAATATTTGGAATAAGTCCAACTATTATGTCATTTAATCCCTTAAAGAGTTTTGTTTTCTTATTTGAGACATTCAATCCAATAGTATATATGAGACTAAAGAAAAATAATCAGTCTGGCATAGCTCATTTGTGATGCTTTTAACCCTTGATGTGATGTTTTTACATCAAAATGTGAAGAAAGGGCTTTGAGATAAGGTTTAGAAATTTATAATCTTATATATATTTAAGGAATTTATTGGATTCAAAAGACGTGAATCCGTAAAAAAAAGGTGCATAGCTAGCAAGGTAGTTGGTTCTTTGATTAGATGTTTGTTATCGTGAAGGGATGATAAGGACAACATGAAGTTGATTTGGTTGCGAGAAGGATCCATGTCTAATGTGCAAATCAAATCAATGCTAAAATTATAATGATATGAAGATAAAAAATTTGGGTTCCAAAGCCGATATTTTAATTTATGTTTGTGTATTTTTCTAATATACTACCACCTAGAGAAATTACGACAAGGCCATACATAACTTTCATTTGGTGAAATATTTCAAAGGTAATTGGGTGGTGATGATGAGGGGTAATGACAGGATATTTTATGTAATATTATACACTAGAGGTTCCATAACATACACATGCCCTGATTTCAAGGTAGTTATTATATTTACATATGCTACACCCATTACAAATTAGTTAACAATTTGCAAAGTGGTGGTATATTTTATTGACTATTTTATATTTGATTATAGAAATATTCAACATTTGATGTGTGGATTGAATTAATAATGCAGTGACATTGATATGGAATAATACATTGAGGTTATGGAATTTATATTCATGCTTTCATTGCATAAGTGACTACTAAATATTTTTTTTAAGTGCATTCCACATGGATGCATAAGGGGCAATTATTGACTATACCTTGTGAATGATGAAGTAGAGGAGTCACTAGTTGAGAGAAAATGTGTTTGATTGATAGTCATTCCTAGGTGGCCAAAGAGAGTTGTTAGATTTAAATCTCATGTAATATGGGGTTCCTACATCATATACTTAAAATAATAATATACTCCACAAATTTAGAAAAAAAACTTCACAAAGGAAATCACGTAAATTAAATATACATTTCTTCTAGTGAAAGTTATAAGTATGTTTTATATATATATATATATATATATATATATATACATATATATATATATATATATATATATACATATATATATATATATATACATATATATATATATACATATATATATATATATACATATATATATATATATACATATATATATATATACATATATATATATATACATATATATATATATACATATATATATATATACATATATATATATATGTATATATATATATGTATATATATATATATATATATGTATATAAATATATATATATATATATATATATATATATATATATATGTATATGTATATATATATATATATATATATATATATATATATATATATATATTATTTTTTATAATTACCAATACATCAACTATTTTATTGTATTTCACCTATTCAACAACAACCCCAAAATTTTTTTTTTTTTGAAATCACAACATGATGACGGGTCAAATGATATAAAAAAGGACAAATAAAAAATTTAGTAAAAAATATAACTATGTTATGAAACAATGACATGGTTCTTTTATTTACGTTACTTTACAAATGTTCATCGTAGTGATTAAAGAATAGACTCATGGTCTCTAGGCTACTAAAGAATCCATAATTATTGATGCAATGTTTTAATTTCTCACAAACTTGACACCCTTTCTCCTCCTTGTCACTTTCCTTTCCTTAGCAAGTATTTGTTTATTAGCTATGTGGCCTATCTAGAGCTACAAAGTAGTCCAACTATCCTCTTTTGAGTTTTATAAAATATAATACTATTAATATTATATTATATTACTATAATATATTAAATCATTATAATATATATTATAATATTAATAATATACATACCTACACACAAACATATAAATTATATTACCTATATAATATATTATTATATTATGTTTTAGTAATAATTATTAAATTAAATATGTCTATTGTGATATATTTGCTCATCACTTGCCTTCTCTTAGACTACACTAAGTGTCAAGGTAAACAACTCAACTAGTGTTGTGCAAGCATCTCAAAATATATTTATGGTGTGAAAATTGGGCATTAACCTAAGTCTACAAGGGCATTATAAAAATATTATAATCTACATTAATATTTTTATATGAACTTTATAATATATATAACTATATAATATATTAATATTATAATAATAATAAGATTCATATTATATACTTTATTAAATATACTATTAACAATATATATATATATATATATATATATATATATATATATATATATATATATATATATATATATATATATTCTTATATAGTTTTAAATTTGCAAACATCAAAATTATGAAAAAAACCCTAATTACAGATCATGGCTAATTAGCAAATATATATATATATATATATATATATATATATATATATATATATATATATATATATATATATATATATATATATATATATATATATATATATCACATCAAATGAGCTTAGATTTTCTCTATACTCGATATTTGAGTCCACTTTAATATAGAATACAAAGGGCCCATGTAAAACATACACTTATAGATCCCATAAGGAAATCCATCCATTTATTCATTTCACTAGTTGTAATAAAAGGTGGTCAATTCACAATCAGTCACACATGGGAGGGAGAGTTGGTAGCTTTAGTTTTAAAGTGATAGGGGATGCCCACATCATGCTTGTAAAAGGGGAATATACTTCACAAATGAAAAAATAAATAAAACTTACCAAATAAACATCACTAAAATCAAATATATAGTTCTTCCAATGTTACTTCCACCCTTGGGAGAACTACTAATTTATAATATTACTCTAATTTTATTAATTCATGGGTCTATAGGTAATATATTATATTATCATATGTCTAAAATGAAATAAAACCAGAATAAGATGGTCTTAATACCAACTATAACTATGAGTATAATAACACAAAGTAGCGTGTGGGAAATTCCATTGTAACTATATATTATCATAGTGATTCTAATAAAATATATGTTAATGTAGCCTTGAATAAATATAAATGACATAGACAATCCTCATTCTATGTGTACTCAAATTGTGATGGGAAATAATTCATGAATGTATAAGGGATCATCATCTTATTCATTTTTATATTTTTCATAGTCATATAATATAATGGAAGGTGATTTCCATTTACACATAAAAATAATGCAAATGGTGTTATGTACATCATGCTCATATTATATCTTCAATTTTTTATATAGATGTTGTCATATGACCATTCTTAGTATTTGTAATATTATGATTTTTTCAATGGACTAGTAAATCATTTAAAGTGTTAGTTAGTAATTGGTACTTATCAATTAAATTTATAATTATAGTATTTAATTTAATTAGTGCTATTAGTGATAATAACATGAGTCTTATGTCTCAATTTGAATAATCAATTTTTAAAATGTTTAGAAGCTTAAAGATAGTGAAATAATAACTTGTCACTATAGCCTTTATAAAATGATAAACTTGTATCTAAATGCTAAAAAAAATAGCAAAGTTAATATAATTACAAAAAAATTAAAAAATTAAAAAAATCTTTGAGAGGTTGATTTGGTAATTTTTTAAATTGGTGAGTGTTCCTATATGTATGGAATATAATCCTATCATTATTTTGTTAAACTATGGTGATATATTTTACATCATTTTTGTTTTGAATATTTTTTGTGTTATTAGTATTATGTTTGAATGTTTTATTTCCATTATATTTAGAGTTAAAGGATGTATAATGTGTGTGTATGTGTGCACGTGCACATACATGCATGTGCATTTGTGTGTGTGTGTGTGTGTGTGTGTGTGTGTGTGTGTGTGTGTGTGTGTGTGTGTGTGTGTGTGTGTGTGTGCACGCACGCGCGTGCGCGCGCACGTGTGCATGCGTGAGTGTGTGCGTTCATGCATACATGCATGTGCCTATACATGTGCCTGCATGTGTGTGTGTGTGCGTGCGCGCGCACGTGTGTGCGCGCATGTGCATGCATGAGTGTGTGCATTCATGCATACATGCATGTGCCTATACATGTGCCTGCATGTGAATTCATGTGTGTGTGTGTGTGTGTGTGTGTGTGTGTGTGTGTGTGTGTGTGTGTGTGTGTGTGTGTGTGTGTGTGTGTGTGTGTGTGTGTGTGTGTGTGTGTGTGTGTGTGTGTGTGTGTGTGTGTGTGTGTGTGCGTGT
The DNA here is from genome assembly GCA_037957365.1 of Torreya grandis. Taxonomy (NCBI): domain Eukaryota; kingdom Viridiplantae; phylum Streptophyta; class Pinopsida; order Cupressales; family Taxaceae; genus Torreya; species Torreya grandis. The sequence continues at coordinate 474,008 of JARHVA010005465.1, read as the reverse complement.
GTGTGTGTGTGTGTGTTTGTGTGTGTGTGTGTGTGTGTGTGTGTGTGTGTGTGCACGCGCGTGTGTGTACACATGTGTGTGCTTGTGTGTGTATATTATCCAAATATTTATATGCATTCAACATGACTTTGTCTTCAAATATATAAAGTAAACTATTTTATAATATACTTTTGAATATCACTATTAATAACTTGTGATATTTTCCTAATCATGATATTAAATTTAATCACCTTGTAAGCTACAAATTCATTAGGTCCTTCCTAGATTTTTTAAAAAAATAGAAATTGTGACATATTGACTAATGTTTCTATCAATGTGGAATAAGTACATATTGACCAAATTACTTCATCTAAGTATAAACGCATCATAATATCTCATAATTTTTGGCATAAATGGAACACAAATACTCCAATATCCCCTAAAATAAAATTTTGTTGATCTAGATCAAATTATTGGAAAAAAAATCTCTTTTAGCTTATATAGTCAAAGAAACAAGGCATCCACATTTTTCCCAAAAACATAATTTTGTTAAGTATTTGTTATTATTTTTTTTGTCCACATAGAGGGACATATTATTATGATTTGAATCTTTATTCTATAACATAGCCTAGAGTTAGAGTGTAAAAAAAATCTAAGACATATCTTGTGAGACTTATAATAAATAAGTCAATCTTAATTGAGTCATTGTGATGAGAACTAAATAAAGATGCAAAATATGCTCTAATATGATGAGATGGAACCCAATTTGGTCACTTAAAATGGAGGTAATGTGTGAAAAATAGATTTCATAGCTAAAAGGGTTGTTTAATATATCATAAAATGAAACCACATGAATATATTTGTTAGATACTTTAGGTAATTGTTTAAGTTATAATTTCATACCAATATGTTGTTATACTACAAGATTAAGAGATATACCTTTAGGAGTAAGATTATCATTGGTATGCATGTATGTTAGAAAAAATGCCTTATTATGATTAAAATTTGTTAAAATAGAGGCATGATTGATATTTTGAATATTTCCAAGATTAAGAGATGAAATATTAGAATGTTATCATGGAATGACATTAGTCATTGGATTGGTATTAGAATTAAAGATAAATTCCTTATGTTGTTTATAAATACAAGGATTCACTTAAAGATGGGTTGTAGCATTAGGTGGAGGCAATAGAATATCAATATAAATATGAATATAACCAACCTCGTCAACTAATGTTCAAGTAAATCCTCTAAGAGGTATAGTAATATCACGAAATTGATATATAGGGTTCATAACAAGAGAATTAGTGCTATTCCTAATTATTTTTTGTGCATATTTAAATTTGTATGATAAAGTTTTAAAACATTCAAGATGTTTTTCGATTTTATATTTAAAACGAAAAATGGTACCAACTCTACATTGGTAAACATCATCTAATAAACTAAGTATTGTCTAAAATATCTTGGTCACTATGGTCATCAAAAGGAGGAATATAAGTTATTTTATTATCAAAAAATATTAAATTATCACCAATACTAAATATATGATGTGAAATTTAAATTGAATTGGACATGTTCAATGTAATAATCCAATAAATATAATTCACAAATAAAAATTTTAATTTGAAAATGGAGAGGATCCATCCCTAAAAAAACATGAAAGATATATGAAATCATTGAAAAAAGGTGTAACTATTAAGTTCTAGAAAAAAACAATATTCATGTTTTAACCTTTTCGGTTTTATCTATGTTAATCCTATGTTTGATTAAAGGTCTGAGTAGTCTAAACTATTGAAATAATATAAAATAAATAACCATTAACTTGATATAAATTTTGACTTGCTTTGATTTTCTAAAAAGAGTAATAAATATGTATAAATAAAGACTTGTCTAGAAAATACATGCAATGGAAGATCTGAGAGCTGAAAATTGGGATACAAATAGGTTTGAGTGTCTTCAACATGATCCTTATGTTAGATCCTCTCTTGTATAGTAGAACTACTTTTTTATAGTATCACTATGTGGCTCTAGTGTCTTAAAAATGGTATTAGTGTCTTATGTGTAGGATGGTTCCTAAATTATTGGTGCACTTAGACCTATGTTTTTGGGTTTTATTCCTACATACACAAAGTTTTAAACTTTGTATTATGCTTGTAATACCTGATTTTTGATACAAACCCTAATCCTCCTTGAAATTAAGGCATGAGCTAAAAATGTGTGTTTGTTAGTAGGATAGGCTAGACATCCTTAACACCCCTATATGAAGAGAGTTTCCTACTTACCAATGATCTAAGGAGGGATAAATATTGATGTAGTTCTCCCCACCTAAGTTCTAGTCGAAGTTCACATGATGCTAGAATGATATTGGTCTTGAATGACTTGAGTGTACTTGAGATTGAAAATATGAGCTTGAATGCTAAAATGGTAGTTGTAGATGGTAGTATGCATAAGTAAAGTAGAATAGAGAATAATATCCTTGATTTTATTTAACTTCTTTCATGTTTGAATAGGTATTTTTCATCTATTTTCTATTTAGTACATATAGGTCTAAAATTTTATATTTATAATGTTTTGTAGCTTGTGTGGATAATAAAACATGCTTGGGTTGACCTTAGGAGAGTTTATATTTTGAAAATATATTTGTTTGAGAGAGTTAGGATAAATGACATTAGCATAATATTGGGGAAACTAACACCATGTGGCACAACTGTCTTTCATGTGATGATAATGTCTAGATGACATGTTACTAAGCACAAGGGGCTAAGATTTAGGAATGAAGGTTTGATACTATGTTTTAGTTGACTAAGGATGCCTATGGTCCATACAAAGGATAGAAAAGTGTGTTAAAAGGATATAATATAGGTATAGGGATAAGTAAGGAATAGGTTATCTCAAGTAAAACTCTTATTAATCAAATACCACTATTTGGGGATTACATTCCACTCACCTTTATGATATAAATGTAGAAAATTGAAATAACTAGTATAAATGAAAAAAAAGCATACATAGACTTACCTAGGAAGTGAATCCCATGCAGGTGAGTACGATTATGTGAATTTGGGTCTACATATGTGAAGCATGATCGAAAATATTAACTAAAATGAAGCGTGCATAAATTAGTTCTTATTTAAGATATATCAAAATCAAGGAACTATGATTAATAATGAAGTAACTAAGTAAATTTGAGTAAATAAATGGGAAAGAGGAAAACAAAAAATACACCTAATTTGGTACTTAAACCAATGCATGAACCTGATGATAACTTATGTGTGTGCATGTATATAATTATCGAATCACTAAAATCCTGGACTAGGTTGGTAGCTTTCACAATCCTGATATGTGGGTGGCTCAATAAATCAGTCTAGTTTTGCCTCCATCATTTTCCACCACCACTTGGTGGACAATGACCTATGAATAGCTTGGATTAGAATGAATGTGTGTTTAACCCTCTCATTTGGATGGCTCAAGAAGTCAAGTAGGCTATGGCTCCATCATAACACACCCATATATAGTAGATGCATCTAAAAATGAACTCTGAAAAGTGATGGAAATATATAACTATGTATATTTAATTGTGTATGTTGGCTTTATGGCCACTTCGATACATTGGGTGGCTCAAGGTCACTTGATAATGCCAACCACTATATATGGAATAATGTACAAAAGTAGGGACAACCTAGAATATAATTTTATGTGTATATTATGTAGATAATGACATGGATTTTTTCATTCTATATGATCAACCTATGCGTAACTAAGCGTTTAGAAATAATTTGTTATGCACGTGACCCTAATATTATATCTAAGTCTATTGACTTTGGATTGAGTTTTAATAATTATATATGGGTATATAAATTAAAATGGGAATGATCCTTCCACACATGATTCCACCAATCTAAGATATTGATATGAATTTGAACTAAACTATTATGAATATTAGCAAAATATGAGAATAATTATCAAACCTATAGATGTATGTGTGCAAACCTATATTATACCCAGTGTATTATTCTAGCTAATCTAAATTGTCCTAAAACTAGGCCTACTAGACAATATCTCCATGTCTTAGAAAATATCACTATGTGGCACTAGTATCCCACTATAGGCGCTAATGTATGTCTAGTTTGAAAAAGTGTCACTATACTAATTTTAGATTCCATATTTTTTCTTGTATTTTACCTCTATCTAATTTCTTAAAACTAAGCATATGTGCTAAAAAATGTTCTATGAATTCCATGTAAAATCCTAATCTATATGATAAACCCTTGTCAATGCCCCCTCTTGTGAGGGTATTTGTTGAACCTATGAAATAACTATTCAAAAAATAAATATTTCTACAAAATTTGTTAGCTAGAGCGTATATGATAGTTACATGATAATCCAATTCAATATGCAAACATAACATCAAAATGTAAAAGGATATGGGCATAAGTATGCAATTTAAGATATAGTTTTTATCCAACATTTCATAAGGGTATCAAGATAGATGTAATAAATGTGTATAATATCAAATTTGAGTATTTACCTAGAGAATTGGGTCATGATATCCATCACAACATCCGAATAGGAAGGGTAGATGCATGAGGTACCTCATGGTATAAAAAGATGTTGTGTGTAATAATCAAAGATAATTGTCATGATTATGATGCATATAATAAATAATACATATAAAATACATAAGGCACACAAAATATGCCAAGGGGATAAAATACAATGGACATGGTCACATGTCAAGAAATATGAGAAAATAAGACCACCGAGGACATGTTATGATGTCCACATATGCAAGAAACAAGGAAAATGTCTCATATCCAAATAGAAGGACATGTTCAAATGTTTGCATACATAATTAGGAAATCACATGCAAGGGACATGTTAAAATGTTTTCATACATAATTAGGAAATCGTAGGCAAGGGACATGGGTACATGTTCAAGGCATGCATGAATAAAAGTGGCTAGAGCCAAAGAATAGTGGCATATTTAAATGCCCTCAAATGCAATAATCCTAGAGAATAAAATCAAGTCTAAAATAGGAAAGATAGATCTAAAAGCATGCATGAATATAGTATACATCTATGTAAGAGATATTATGACCATATTTTGATTCTAAACTATCGATAGTTGGACAAGAAAATGTGTATGAGTAGCAATGATCAATATCAAGATATAACAATTCCAAAAATAGAATGTATAGAATGCAATGTTAGAAATTAGTAATATAACATATGATAAGATGACCCCAAGTGGGTGTATGTATCAAATGAGTAAAACTTAATATATGTATATGCCCCCAATAGTAGATGATAGCATGTCTAGATCAATTTAGTAGACTCCAGGCCTGTAACTAATTTTTAAGCATTCGATAAGAAGAAGTGAAACATGTACATGTATGATAAATTGACAATAATAATATAGCTATCATATGAAATGTTATATAATATAAAAAATGTAAACATAACATTGCATATAATCAATATTTTTTGTGTTTTTAAAATTATATTTGAATTCTTTTGTGTTTTAGTATGTTATATTGGTTTTGTATTTCTTGGATATAAGCTATGTACAAGAAACACGATAGTTACCTATGTAGAAGGAGAAAAAGAGAGGGAAAGAATGTACAAGAGGGTAAGAACCATATTAACTGATGAGTCTCATGAAAGACTCATTATCACTATGACCCATGTTAAAAATAAGAACATTAATCTATTGTGTAGTTTGAATTCTATGTTATTATCGATTGTTATTTCAATAAGAATCTAAGTATTTTTCATGATCAAAATCACAATAAATTGGAATGATATAGGGAATTGCCTTATAATGTGGATTTGAAAATTGTTAATTGAACTTTGGCATATTGATTGTGATTTTTCCATTTGAAACTCTACTTATTATAGACATATGCTACTACGGAGGTTCTTTTTCTACAAAGACTTCTTTGAGAATACTTATTACCTTAGCATGATTTTGACTTTACAACTTATGTTTATGCTCATTATATAACATGTCTTGTGTATTTGGATGTTTTACATTAATAATCTAAAATGGTGGATGATTTTCCTTACGATGTTTAATAAACCCCAAACATTATTGACTAATATTTTCAATTTCTAGAATATGTGCAGTGATGCCTTGGGTGTACTTGCCCAAACCTTGACCATGATAATCAAGATATTGTAGATATTTTTGACCAAAATAATACCATTTTAAAACTTGAGACTCATATTGGAGAGGTACTTTTATTTGTTTTACCTATGCTTGTTGTACTATTTCTTGCTTTGATTATGTTTTATGAACCTTTAGTTGTTCTAAGTTATGCTTTGGTATCCATTTTTGTATTATTTATAAATTTGACCCTTTACTAATTTGTATACATGTCATTGTATGTTGTTTGGATGAACTATGACTATGTTAGTCATATGTATCCATTATCTATTGTATTTTAATTTTTAATGATAAACATGAACCAATGCCATGTCCATGCATTCTATAATATCCATTTAAATATTAGGATCTCTTCATTGGGTGTAGAGGATGTGGGTTAATCAACTTAGCTTTAATAATTTCCCTTAGTAGCTCAATTGAAGTATTATTTGACCTTTGAATGCTTTTTGAATCATAAGTTATAGATGTCATTTAATGTTATTTTGTTTTTTGATATGTAACATTGTTTGCCACAAATTGACCACATCAAGATGCATATAAATGATTTACACTAATGTGCCCTAGAGGCCTTTGTATTTTAAATTGATTTAGTAATGTTGTAATATTTTCATGTAATATTTGATTCTGATTTTTTAAAAGTACAATTATCTTGCTCATACTGATAATTGACCACATAGAGTCTCACAAGTGTAAACTATAGTTGTTTCTAGTTACACATGTAGTCACACACCCTATAGGGAAGAGGTGTGAATATGTTGAGTATGCAGCTTAGTGACATTTTTATATATTGCTTAATATTATGGAGGGGTGATAGTATGGACTTAGTTTGATGGAAACTAGTTGTCACCCTCATAGAGATGAGGAGGAGAAGAATATTCTTTCTTTTGCATAAGATATGACATTAAAAATTGAAATATAATTTTTAGCTTATGTGTTAAATCCTCTATGTGTGTATAGGTTTTATTTTTAATTTAATTTCACATAGGAGAAAGGTAACATTCTATGAAATATGACATATATTAAAATTGAAGGAAAGCATCATATTTACATATGTTTATGTCTTTTCTGAATTCATCCTGAAATAAAAGGAACAAGCATGAAAATGAAATCATTAGATTTTGAAATAAGAAGTGATTAATTTATTATGTCATTATGATCATGATTGTATGAAATATAAATCAAAAGACATACATATCTAAAATCACAATTCTATAAATTTAAACCCTTGGGTTATCTAGGGTTAGGGTTTTTAATTAGGGTTACTTTGTAAAAAATTTAATTACATTAAATAAATGAAACCCTAATGTGGGATTGATTAATAGAGATAGGTTATGCCAAAAATCATAAAAATAGAAGTTTGTAACCCTAATTTGGCACATAAAAATTTAGAGAAGCTAAAACATATGAAAAGAAAGTTTTAAAAAATATTTAAAATAAGCCAGGTTCACCAAATGTTTTAACATTTTAGGGTTTAACTATATAGATTTTATGCTTGATTAAAGAGAGGAGTAGTCTATATCAATGAAATAATATGCAATAAATAACCACTAATTTATTAAAAAATTTAACTTACTTTGACTTTCTAAAAATATTAATATATATATGAAAATAATTCCTTTTTTATAAAACACCTGATGCAAAAGATTTGAGTGTTGAAAACTAGGATACAAATAGGTATGAGTGTCATTAAAAATATCCCTATGTTATATGCTCTCTTAGATAGTAGTGACACACTTGGAAAGTACCACCATGTGGCTCTAGTGTAATGAAAATGGTGATAATGTCCTTGATGTAGGATTATTCCTAAATTATGGGTGCAATTATGTTTTTGTTTTTGGATTCTATTCTTATTCACATAAAGTTTAGAACTCTATATTGTGCATGTAATAACTGATTTATGATGCAAACCCTAATTCTTTTTGTAATTAAGACATGAGCTAAAATGTGTGTCCATTAGTAGGATAAGTTGGACATCCTCAACACCCCTCTATGAAGTGAATTTCCTACATACCAATACTTTGAAGAGGGATCAATCCTAATGCATTTTTCCTCACCTAAGTGATGCTACAAGTGCAAGTAATGCTACAATGATAGTGGTCCTAAATTCCTTGAGTGTGTTTGAGATTGGAAATATATAAAATTTGGGCTTAGGCTAGTTATAGATGGTAATATATAGAAGTAGGTTAGAATAGGGATTAATAACCTTAATTTTTCTTAACTTATTTCATAAATTTAATATGTCTTTCTATGTATTTTATATCTAGTGGACACTTGTCTACAAGTCCTGTATTTATATTGTTTTGTAGCTTTTGCAGATAATAAATTATGCTTAGTCAACCTTATGAGGGTTTAACTTTTTAAAATATATCTGTTCAGGAGAGTTAGGATAAATGAAATTAGTGCCATGTTAGGGACACTAGTTCCATGTGAATCTAGTGTCCTTAATGTGCTTCTAATGTCTATCTAGAAGGTTTTTGGGCATAATGGGCTAAGATCCAGGAATGAAGGTCTGAGACTGTATTTTAACTGATTAAGGATGTTTGTGGTCTACATAAAGTCTAGAAAAATGTGATAAAAGATTCTAGGATAGGTCTAGGGCTAATATAAGCATAAGTTGTCTCAAGTAGCACTCTTATCAATCAAATGCAACTTTTATGTGGTCACGTTTTAATATAAAATAGAATAAGGCAAGCATCAAGCCAATGTCTGATAAAAAACTAAGAGGTTAAGAAGTAGTTTTGAAATCAATTCTAAATAAATATAAAATGGTCTTGAAACCCTATGAATAAACTTAGAATATATAAAAGATTTGAAAATAGAGGGATTCACCAATTTTTTTAATAATTTGTTGTTTAAGATAATCTAAGTTATGCACAACCAAATAAAATAAGTACAAAAGGTAGATCTAAAACTCAAAATTCTAAAACAATAAATTAAATATAATCTAATGGCTAAAAAAAGTAAATAGGCTTAATTGAAATTTATTTAATAATTAATAGACAATATGAAAACTATAATATGTATATGTATATGTATGTGTGTGTGTGTGCATGTGCATGAGTACATGCATGGGTGTGTGTACGTACCTGCGTGCGTGTGTGTCTATATGACTTATTGATAGAATTATACAAGTAAAAAAGTGGTATAAAAGGAATAAATAAAATATCAGTGAAATTTGGAAAACTCGTTATAGAATTAAATTTCACACATATTATTTAACCAAAAAGTCTACTCAAGGAAGATTTGACATTGTGCTCCTTTGACCAATGAATCTAGAACTAAGCTTCAAATTTATACTACACATCTTTATAGGATCTATATTTTTCTACATAGTCTTGACTCCTTATTTCATTTAGTTTTTTATTTTTTATTCTCTAGATTGGAAAGTATATTGTCTAAAATTATGATGCTTCCTCTTTTGAATCATTTTTCATAAAATACAGATAAATGATAAGGGTATAAGTAGTCTAGTGAGTAATCCTCATTGAAGTTGTAGTTATATATCTAATCTACCATAACTATACCCTGCAAAGTTCTTGTGTAGTGTAAATAGAATTTTGAGTAAGCATGTAAATCTTCTTCTCCATAAAAATGACAATGCAACTACATGAAATTTTTTGTAAACATATTGTTTAATAGTTATTTTTATTTAATACAATAAATTTAATAAACACTAAAATATTGAATTTGATTCACACACACACACACACACACATATATATATAACATGAATGTAAAATAATGTAAATTATAGAAATTGAAATGAGCTATAAATAGTAACTTTTAATGAAATACAAAAACTTAACTCAAATCTAACTTTTCTTAACTGTGTAGGTATATCAATGATGTAGAAGTGATTGAAAAGATATTTTAAAGGTGTCATGCTTGAAAATAGAATCCTATAATTTACTAAGATAGGCTCACACTAGGGTAGATAGGGGCACACTATGGCCTTGACTATTTCATTGCGATCATGTTTGCATTGATTGCATAGAAATTTTTTCTATTCGAGTACAGGCACCTATTATAATTGGTATAATGATTATCTATAGATGATGAGTTATCGACGAAAATACGTAGAATGTTACAATTATAGTTCTTACACACATAAACAAGATATATATCAAATGGGAAGGTTGGGAATTGAGTAAAGGGGATTAGTGAAGCTATCCTCATAAAACCTCATATACCCTGAATGATTCCTACGTAAACCAAAGAACCATAAACAAATGTATTTCTATAGCCTAATTATATGTGTTCAATGCTGGATGCAATACTATATTGTATTTTGTCGATGATTACCTTTATAACAACCATGCAAATAATGCATTCAGCCTTAAATCCTCTAAATAAACCAGTAATTCAATAGATATAAATATATATAAACTTAGCATATCTTGTTTGACCATAGAAATTCATCCTTAACTCCTAACAGGACCCTTGATTATATAGAATTCTTGAATTTAAATTTAGGGGCTTAATTATATAGAACTCTTAGAATTTGAATTTAGAGGCTTATTACGGCACGGGGGCACAGACATAAAAACACCAACAGTCATAAAGGAGTCTGTTAATGACATAAAATGGTGAAACACTTATCAACATCGCAGTAAGACAAATATGCATTCCCCAAATAAAACCGTGGTGCATCCTTGTCTGTGAAATTCGACCTTGTTTAAAAGTCACAAAATAGAAAGATAAAGACAGAATGAACTTGGAAATCCCTGAGATAGATTTTAAAAAGTGAAATAGAAATATAAAATAAGTTAAAGTGAAACGAGAAAAACGAACCCGAGACTTAAAACAAATTACACCAATAAACCATTTCGTTCATCATCAGTCATATAGTAATTTAAATACAGGAATTTAGAGCCCCAGAACGGGAGAGCAGTATTAAATAAGACACTAAACTTTGGCTTTCAACCTAAAATTTAAACGGATAAAATAACTATGGCCGACAGTATAACTAAACTGATTGACTTTTATATTGTCAAAGATGTTAAGACTAATGTTTTTGGTATAAATAGAATTCTAAGGTTGCAGTTATAATAATAACATTAAGCGTTTGCGTCTCTCGATTAACTTTCTCTGGTAAAGCAGTATTTGAAGACCAAATATCTTTCGCTGGTAAAGCGGTATTTGAAGACCAAAGACATCCCGATTCGATTGTTTCAAAAGCAAGTGACATGAAATCCTCAACGGCAGATCTGGATATGGACGTCGCTAACCCTTTAAGTAAGACATCGCTTCTCCTTTCTTGTGTTAAAGGATTGTTTTACTGTTTCCTTTTTCTAAATTAATTATGATGTTGTTATGATCTGGTGCTGATCAGACCCATTCAAGGAGAGTGAAGTAGAAGAGAGAGGATCTGGTTCGGCATGTGTATCTGAGACAGCGGAGAATGTTCCTTTTCGCATCCAACAGCGTAATGGCAGGAAGTGTATAACGACTGTTCAGGGTCTAGCTAAGGACTAAAATTACAATAAGATTGTGAAGGAGCTTAAGAAACAATTCTGCTGTAACGGAATAGTTGTTGAAGACAAAGAGCTGGGGAAGGTCATTCAGCTTCAGGGCGACCAGAGGAAGAATGTCTCCCATTTCTTAATCAGCGTGAGTCCTAATTTTGTTTCTAATGGCAGCGGTTTGCCATAGTGATTAGTATTAATAATTCTAAAATTTCTTTTGTTTTTTTAATCGCAGGCTGGTTTGCTAAACAAGGACAAGATAAAGATCCACGGCTTCTGAGCAACCTGCCGCCATCAATACATTTTATATGCACAAACTTTGTAACTGTCAATAAACTATTCGTTCATCATAAATTAACTAGATCCAACTGACCTTAATCACTGGATGAGGATCTATCTAGTTATATTTCGCTATATTATTGTTAAAATAGCCAGGTAGTGTGAGTTGTTTAATTCAACATTATATCGATGGAATAGATTTAAATTTAGGTAGTGAACATGTTATTACGTTGTTTTATTTAATCACCGATGGGGGACATTCAAGTATTAAAAGTGTAGCTTGATTTTAATTATACCTTGTTGGAAGACAACAAAAATATTTTATGTTAATGTCGGGTTGAGTATGCATGAATTATTCCAGTAATATATTCATAATCACAAACAATGGTGCATTTCATTATTGGTATCATCATTATTATTAATTATTAGTATTTTAAATTGAAAGAATTAGTGTATAAAATATATTCAAATTATAGTAGATTAAAATAATAAATTCTATTTATTGTATTAAATAATTTTTCTTAAATAAATCTATTTGAAATTGATTTAATAAGAAATAAAAAATATGAAAAGAAAATATATGGGAAAATCACATCTTGACAAAATTATAGAAGCGTAACCATGTTTTAGAAGGAATGAAAAAGTTTTATATGAAATTTAGATTATTTACTACATAGGACTATATTCTACACTTGTTATATGACCAATAACCATCTTGGAAAAGATTGGATGTCGTGCTAATATGACCAACAAATCTATTACTAAGTTTTAAATGCGTACTACACCTTTTTTTGGAGTTTCAAATTTGTCTTTGTAAATGTGCCTCCTAATCATGTATAGTACTTTATTTGTGCTTCTTTTAATTGATAGATAAATTTCTTGAATAAAGTTTTCATAAAACACATGCAAATGAAAATACATTAAAACAATTGTTAAGAAACTTCGAAGGATTTACAACTATATTTCCTACATGCAAGAATATGACTCCATGTAGTTCTTGTGTAGTGGAAATGGAATATTGAGTAAGGGTTTCAACCTTATCTACATTAAAATTGGTGAAATAACTACACAAAAATTCTCTTGAACTTATTTTGGTACACTGAAATGATGTCAAAATAATCACCAAAAGTTTCTCAATGTGGAATCTCCTTCTCAAATGTATCAAAATATTTTTACTAATAGAAAACATTATTTTTTGGAAGGATTATTATTTGATTCTTACTTAGTAAATGATTGGGAATTATTGGTATATATAGGAAATTTTAATACATCACACAAGCAATGGTTGACCATGAAATTATTGATAAGCAAAATAAAGAGCATGAGAAACTAGGTGGAGGTTCAAGAACCCACACAAAAAAATGGGAATTATTTTGTATCTGATCAAATATGCAAAAAAGTTGAAGCATGAGTGTGTCCCACTTTTTAATACAAAGCAAACAAAAAAAAATAAAAATGTGTACATTTCTCAATTTGTATAGGTAATAATGAGAAAATCATAGAAAATATGAAAACATTGTAAATTTATGAAATATTAGTTTTGTTTTTATTGGAAGTATTTTCGGAAGGCCTACTGCAGTTTTGACTTTATTGAAAGTATTTCATTCTTATTTTTTGCATTGGAGAGGAAACATAGTTTACATCCCATTCACTCATTTTTGAAACCGTAATACACAACAAAAGGTTTACCACAGTGATTAAAAATTCCATACAAAATTCAAAGTCAGCTTTCTAACAAATACTTGTGTTCATCCAATGTTATATAGAAAAAATAGGATAATTATGTTTACATCAAGATGATAGTTTCATCCAAGGTTTGTTTCTAACATTTATCATGAATTTTGTAAATCATCAGTGTAAATTTTGTTTTAACACATGGGCGGCATCCCAAGGATGGGTTGTCGTCTGGCAGGGCTCACTTTTATCCATGCCCTACGATGGACTCAACTTCATGTCTTTGAGCTTTGAATACTTATGGAATCTAATTTCGTCTTGGAGCACTTTCCGTGAATGTTTTGCTCAGGGAGCATGTTTCTTATTCTCCTCGAGATGGGCCCAACATGGATGTTTGGCATGTTTCAACCCAAATGGGTGGAAGGGCTGATAGGTGATGGATGAACGCATAGATTAAATTTGATGGCCCAAAGATTATATTTGTGTTTTTAAAATTTAAAATATAATCACTTTTTCTTAAATATGTAGTATCAAATGTAAGGTAAACTTTAATTAAACAGATAAAATTTAATTATGCAGATAGATTTGTGACCAAAGAATCCATCCCAAGATGAACAAATTCTAAATAAATATGTAAGAAGCTTAAAATATATACGTGTACGGATCGAAAGCTTAAATAAATGAATACTGAATAGATATGTAATAGATAAGGCAAAGGAGAGAGTCATTGCAGTTGGAAAGTGTCCTAAATATAGCTAAATATAAAATTTTTGACCGAATGTGTAAAAATTAGTAAAATATGTTATGAAAAATGTACCTATATTAAATGTGAGTGTATATATAATATATTGCCTTTGATGTGTGTATGTAGGTGAATGTGTGTGAAACAATGTAAAAAAATAAATAATCAAAGTATAATCTTTGAATTACTTTTTTAAAAATCAATAAAATGATGTTTAAGTTAAGATCCATCCATATGGATTCGTTTTATGTTTTAAAATGTGACATATCTAAAACAAATTATGTAAATGTGCAATAATTTTACAAACATAAAAAAAAATGTGTGTATGATAATAATTACATCTAGTGGTACCAATGTCATCACCATTAATAAGAATTCAAAAAATATAATCTAAGGAGAAATTTTTTTTTTAGTTTTAAAAATATTTATTGTCTTTATGAGAGCTATTAGACCTTAATACACTTAATAAAAAAAGAAGTACAAAACTGAATAATTCATGGTTGTAGAGACCATATCTTACCCTAAAACACACACACACACACACACACATTAATTTTTATCTGTAAATATAACTCGGGTATACTTTTCTTATCAGATATTCATTGTCAACAAGACGAGCATATAACCATATGGGATAGCCATCTATTATTCCTTATCAAATGGGGAAACATCTAACCATACAAGTTAGGCATCTATTATTGTGTACTAAATGGGCAAGTATCTAACCATAAGGGTTAGAAATCTATTAGCTTGTGTCAAATGGGTAAGCACCTAACCATATGGGTTAGGCATCTTACACATGATTAGGCTATATTTTGGTCAAAGACTTGACTCGTCGGAATCAATTGGATCTTGATCTGCTCACTATTCACCACTCATCTCTATTGGATAAGCACCAAGGTCACTGTGATAGGAATATACAACATATAACAAATAGTGACATTATACCTTAAAATTTGGCCTAAAACTTCAAGAACTATGACAATCCAATTGAGATTTTCTCAAGTATATCACAAAATTTGTATCTTTACTTTTTTTTTATATCTAAACTAGGGTATTATTATAATAGTCATGCATTTTTATTTAAATTTAATTTCTTTTAGTGCACAACCCTAACCCAATCCTATTCACCTGCATACTAGAAGCATACTTTGCTTTCTAAACGGCCTACATACCTGCTTCCAAATAGGATTAAGGTGTAGTATGCATGTAATTCTATTTACTAATCTATGTTTCATGTGAATTGTAGGTCTGGGTATGCAACCCTTTTTAGGGCCTAGTTCCCTAGATAGTTATTTTATGATTGCCACCCAAATGGGAGCATAAAAGAATCAATTTAAGTGACTAAATACATGTTTAACTAAACTAGCCTTAAATATTAAAAAATAATAGAAATGAATAATTGGAAGTTACATCCCACCTTTCTACTCTTTATTAACATCAACAATATTTTTTATCCTTGCTTTAGACAACCTAATTCATATAATTACTGTTGTCAAAGTTTCGTTATCTGAGATCCATATGGTTGGTGGTTTCTTGATAATATCTAGTTTAACACTCTCAATCTTAGTTTTTATTATTCATTTTTAGTGGTATTGAGTTTTGAGTAAGAAATATATATTTTTTATTTATGTTTCATTAGTTCACAAGTTAAAATTATTTAAGGTAGTTCAAGTTATTTCTTTATTTTAATAAGTGTTGATAAACAAGAGGGATTATCCCACTCCTTGATCTTTATGACATGGCATGGTCCTTATTTCTACCCAATGGTTTATAGAGATGATGCCTAGATGTTGTTTTTGTATTTGTGTTAGACTATGGATTCAATAGCTCAAATGTAATGACATTATCCATAAACTTGAGCCAAAGGTACAACTTCATATCAAACATTGCCTAGTTTTGTTTAACCTTAAATTCTTGGTCTAGGTTGAGATTTAAAAAGTAAAAAGTACTTGAAATAAATTAATGCATTATATTTCAAAACCAAATTCTTGATTAGAAAAGTAAAAAATAAATATTTAACATGATCTTCTAGTTTAGTCCTTATGTTGATCTTCAACAATGTTATTTTAGACAATTATATCTTTCATATATTATACCTTTAGTCTAACATGGTAAACTTTTTTAGAAGATAACTTATACATAAAGAGTTTAAGAATGTGATATTGAACTTGAATTTAATGTTAAATAAATCCTTAATGAATAAAATATTATTATTATATTTTTCATACAATAAAAAAAATCATATATTAACAATTTAATATATGTTTGCATTGTATACATAATTTAATATAATAAATAATTATGTGCGATAAAAATATAATTAATGTTGATATGGTTACAATGTTATATTGGTGTAGATGATATATATTATTTTATTTGGGCTATATAAATTTTTTATACATAAAATTAAACTAATAAGAACATGAAGTATGTAATGTTATGTGTTACTTTTAACCAAATTAAATTATAATTAATACTATTGGGAATATATTCTAATATATTGATTAAATATTTATAGGATAAAAACTATTCATTGTATACAATAGGATAACCATTGTATGAATAACACATTTCCTCCTTCCTTCTTTTCAATGCATCCTTCCTCTTTTTCTTGTCATTGATCCTCATTCCTCTCCTCTCTTCTCTCTTCTACCCACACTAGTCATTCTCCTGAAGCAGTTGTTGGTCGATCTCTTTTCTCTACCTAGGAATTGATCAATCCCCTATTCTATACCCTCTTCAAAATGTTCCTCCCCTAAAATTCATCTCTTCATGTACTTATATTATTCATTTCCATGGAATCTCTCCCCATATTGCACTATTATTATTCTTAATTGGCCTTTCAGTGTGAGTCGATGGTTTATTTTACCATTTCTTGAGTGCTGGTGATGCATAGTCAATGTGGTAGTTCCTTTTGCAGTACATGAGTTAAAATGGGTGATGGTGGAGAGGTTTTAATTTTAAACTTAAAAAAAAAAAAAAATTATAGCTGAATGTTTTCTATTGGCCTCCCTAAGTTAGGCAATAGATAACTGGTTAGTATGCCTTATCCATAGTCATATCTAGTAGATTTGGTATGTAGGGAAAATGTGGTAGGTTAGGGTAATTTGATTTAGATTAGTTTTATCTTAACATTTACTAGGTTTAAATTATAAATAATTAAAAAAACTTAAATTATTTATGAAATACAGTTTATTTGAAATTTCTAAAATTAAAATAATTAAATAAAAGAAAAGTTCATTTTTATTAATTAAAATAACTTTTAACAATTTTAAATTATATTTAATTTGATAATATTATCCTATAATATTAAATTAATTAATTATATTTTTGTAAAGAGATTAAAATAAAGGACTAAACATTCATCTCATTAAATTTTTCCTCATAATTGTATATTATGACAACGTTGCATATATTTCTATGTAAATAAATAACTTCAATATTTTATAGATTTGATTTCCTAACTTTAGAATTTGAAGGTGAATTAAATCATACCTTATTTTCTTGAAAAATATCATCGATGTCTTGATAGCTCATTGAAATAAACACAAAATTTAGTTAACTTAAAAATTGACTCATCTTAACACAAATACTAAATAAAGTTAAAAATAACTTAAAGTTTGAACACGAGTCCATAGTGAAGGAAAAGAGGTCTTGACATCCTCCCCCTCCCTATTGCACTAATTTTTTTTGATTAAGTTAATAAATTTTAAAATAAAAATGGAAATATGTTTTTCATTTTTTTAGTGTCCTCCCAAGATGCACTTTCTTCACCATATTGATCCCATTGTACATTTCATTGATCAACATCTCTATTGCATAATTGTATCAATGCCTCTATAGAAATTTATATGGATATATTATTATTATGTTATATTCTTTTACCTACAAAGCATTCCAATTTTAACTGTGTTTATTATCAGGCACATATTTTCTAAGAAGTGACACACGGAAGACATCATGAATGTGACTCAACTTCGAGGTTAAAGCTAATTGATAGGCTACTAGGTTGATTCTCTCCATGATCTAAAAGGATCCTAAAAATAGAGGAGATAACTTCACCTTTTTCTCAAAGGTTATGGAACTTTTGTGTGATTTGACCCTTAAAAACACTTTGTCAGCAATCAGGAATTCTATCTGAACTCTCTTCCTATCTGTGTAGCTCTTTTGTCTTCTGATGCTTCCTTCAATCTCTACCTTAAAACTTTCACCTATTCCTCCATGTCTTTCAACATTTTAAGATTGATTACTATTCTATCCTCAAGGTTATCCTAACTATGTGGTTTTTGACAACTTCTCCCATATTGAGCCTCAAATGGAGTCATAGTTAAAGATGTTTGAAACAAGTTAATATAGTAAATTTATTCCAAGGGAAGATAAGTTTTCCATTTGGTTGTTGATCCGTACAACACATCCTTAGGAGGTCTTATATAACCTGATTTGTCCTTTATATTTGCCCATCTATCTGAAGATGAAATGCAGAGCTAAAGTTTAATTATGTACGTAAAGCTAACTGTAGGGTCACCCAAAACATTGAAGTAAAACTAGAATCTCTTTCTAAAGTGATCCTTCCTATAACTCTATATAATCTAACTAATTCCTTTATAAATTAGTTTCCTAAATTTGGTGCATCATCAGTCAAATTCCTAGGTATGAGATGTGCTACCTTAGTATTCACATTGATTACCACCATAATAACATCATGCTTGTAGGGTTTCATAGGTAATCCTTGTAATAAATATATACTAACAAATTTCCATTTATATTATATAATGTCATGTGGATATAAAAGTCCTATAGGATGCTAGTGTTCTATTTTAACCCTTTAACATTGTAAGCATCGTGACACATATAATACTATATCTCTTTTTATCCCTTGCCAAAAGTATAGTTTCTTAAGATCAACATACAGTTTGTTTACCCTTAGATGACCTCAGTAGGATGTATCATGAGCTTCATTCAAAATTATCTTCCTTAATTATTCTACATCTATAACATAAATCCTATTCTAATACCGAAGCAAACCCTCACCATTCAGGGTATGTCCTTTAGTTCTTGGGTCTTCTAAATTTTGTTCTATCATTATTATCACTTGATTATACCAAGGATCTTACTTTTGTCCTTCCAATATTTTCCCTTTTAGATTAAATCTAAATGTTATTATATTCATCAGGTATATTTTCCTACTCAAGTCATCAGTAACCTTATGATCTTTTCCCTTGATATAATCAATTTCAAAATCATACTCACTCAAGAACTCCAACCACCTTTGCCCTGCATTTATATTAGCTTGATTGAATATGTATTTTATCCCTTGATGGTTTGTTTTCATTTGAAAAGGTTTCTAAATAAGGAAATATCTCCACTTCTATAAAGCATGAATAATTGCCGCCAATTCTAAATCATGAGGGGCATGATTTACTTCATGGGTTTTCACTTTTTTTGACTCATATATATTTACGCTATCATTATGAATGATTAATCCTCCCAATCCTTTAATGTATGCATCTATTACAACTATAAAATGTCCATTAAGATTAGGTACCTTAAGGATGGGTGTTATCGTCAACTTTTCCTTCAGAATATGGAAAGATTTATTACATTTCTCTATCCATATAAACTTCTTACCTTTCCTTTGAAATGTTGTAATCAAGTTGGTGAACTTAAAAATTATGTTCAACAAATCTCCTATAATATCCTGCTAACCCCATGAAACTTCTTACTTATGATACATTCTTAGGGATTGGCCATTCCATTATTGCCTTTATCTTATATGGATCTACTTCAATTCCTTGGATATTATGTGGCCTAGATAGTTGATTTTCTTCTTAAAGAACACATATTTAGATAACTTACCAAATAGTTTAAGTTCTCTCAACCTTTGAAGAACCAATTGAAGATGTGTTAAGTGCTCTTCCTCATTCTTAGAGTAAATTAGAATGTCATCTATGAATACCAAGATGAACTTATCTTGGTATTATGGAACACACTATTCATTAAGTTCATAAATGTTAAAGGAGCATTTATCAATCCAAAGGGTATAATAGTAAACTCATAGTGTCCATATCAAGTCTTGAAAGTAGTTTTTGGAATATCCTCATCCTTTATTCTTAGAAGATGATTTATTGATAGAATATCTATCTTTGAGAAAACCATTGCTCCTTTCATTTACTCAAAAAGGTATTTTATACGAGTAAGGGGATATATGTTTTAAACCATGACATTATTTAGCATTATATAATCAATGCATTATCTTAGAGTTCTATCTTTCTTTTTAACAAATAAGACTAGTGCTCCCCAAGGAGACACACTTGGTTTAATCAATCCTATACTCAAGAGTTCCTCTAATTGAATTTTAAGTTCCATTACCTTAGTGGTGTTCATTCTATAGGGTGCTCTAGAAATTGATTCAGATCCTAGTAAAATATCAATTAAGAAATCAAATTCTCTCTTAGGAGACATTCTAAATAATTCTTTTGGAAACACATCGTCAAATTATTTTAGGAATGGATACCCTTCTAGGGTTGGTTCATCTTTGCTCTCATCCTTATAATCTATTATTACCATGAAAATTAGATCTCCCTTCTTTCTCTCCTTCTTCAGTGGCATAACTGATATGGTTTTTAATTTTATGGGCTTATTACCCCCTTGAATCATGACTCATCTCCCATCATTATTGTAACACCTAACCAATTTGCTATAACAGTCTATTTCATCTTGGTGCTTGGTAAGCCAAATCATCTCTATTATTACATCATAGGCTCCTAAGGGTGCTACAAATAGTTCTAAACTTATCTCAAAATTTCTAAATTGTATTTTTACCTTAGGTACACATTAAAACACTTTTTTGATCGCCTAATCCCCATATTGTACCGTCTATGATGAATTCATGATATTCACTGGAAGAGAGCTTTTTATTACTAATTCATGAGAAATTAAACATTTTGATAAACTGGTATCTATAAAAATTGAAATGGGTTTACTTGATAATATACCTGTAACTTCAACTAGTACATTATAGTATCTATTTTGGCAATTCCTTATTAAAGCATTGATCCTTTGCTATGGTCCCCTCTAAGGCTGATTGGCCCTTATCTATCCTTGCATCTTTGGGCACTCTCAGGCATATTGATATCTTATACAAGCAAAACATCCTCCTTTTAGGCCTTTTGGTATTGGTTTCCTTGCGCAATCACCAAAATTTTATGGAGTATACATTGGGCGATTGTAATTCCTTTGATCATTCCTATTATTATCTCCTCCCCTATTATTGTTCCTTTCAATATTATTTCTTTGATTTTATTTGTTGTGGGTTCTCTACCTGTTAGATTTGTTCTTGGGTTTTTATCCGCATCTTGCTCTCTCTTAAAATCTAGTTTCCTTTTGAAGTCTTTATTTCAATCATTGTTAAAGTTTTATCTTACCGTAGCTAGGGCTTACAACTTTTGTTCCTATTTGAGGGATTTTTATAAAATCATGTTTTTAGGGCCATGAATATATACTTCCAATCCTATGTTTCAATTCAATCCTAGGATGAACATTCTAGTCTAACCTCTTTCATCCTTCTAGTATATGGGCACATACTTAAGTAATTTGGTGAACCTATCCCAATACTATTGGATTGTCATGCCTCCCTACCTTAGGTTTTAAAATTTAGTAGTCTTCTCATCAACTAATAACAAGGGTAATCATATCTTTTTGAAATGGTGGTCAAACTGATCCCAGGTCAAATTTTCCTTAGTTATTTCATTTAATTCTTTCATGGTAGTCCACTAACTATCTGCTTCCCCTACCAGTTGGTAGAATCTCCACAACACCTTAGTTGCATTGTTGTAGTTCCTCAAGTCAAACTATTTTTCCATATCATTTAGCCAATTCTTAACTCCTTCACCTAACTATTTCCCATAAAACTTATGGAGTAAAATCTTCTTTAAATATTTGCTTAGATCAGAAAATGGATGTTTAATTCTAGGAGCTACAACCTCCATTTCATTTATTAGTGGTGTATCTACTTCAAGCTGATTGTCAAGGTTAGGTTCCATTATATTTTATATATTTTCTTACCTTAACCTAAGATCATTAATTACCTACTCAAGTGAGTCTATTTTATCTCTTTGCTCAGTCAATAGATTAAAAATGGCATCTATCCCTGGTTCTCTATTTTCTAGAACCTATTGTTCAACATTATCATTGTTGGGTTCTATGTTTTCCACATTTTACCTTTGATTCCTAGTTGATCATCTAGGTCTTGCAATTTGGTTTCCTAGTAGAAATAACATAATCTTCTAAGTTTTCATTCAAGATAATTCATAGCATAAATATTTTTTGGATAACTCTAATTTTATCATATATTCTATTATTGATCACAGTCACACATAAGATTGACAAAAAGTAAGCATTTGATAATCTCATTCATCTTTTTATCACATACAGTTCTTAGCTTTATAGAGGATAATATTTATGCCTATAACATATATATGTTTGTATAACATTGATTTAATATTGTGCTAAACATAATCTTCTTCATCTATTTCCATTTCTTTGGGAACTTCATCTTCTAAGTGAACCACATATCAATGTCGTTGGTTATATTCATTACATATTTTTAGGATTATATAAGGTGCATCAGAACCCATTTCAAATGGAAAATCTCTTTTCATGAGGGCCTCTTAAATCTACATTTTACTATAGTCTCAATCATAGTTGTTGTTTTTAACTAGCTACACATTCAAAGATTTGAGTTTACTCTAGATTGCAGTTATTGTATCCGAGTTAGAAATGTAAATGGGTTCTTTCAGAGTGAATTTATATTTTCTGTTTGTTCTTTGCTCTTTTTCATTTTCCTTTCATTGAATTTTTTCAATGAGCCATGTCTAAACAACCAATTTTAACCAAATTACTTTTCTCATAGTTTTTTATTTTCTTAATAAGTTAGCATTAATAATTAATCTTTCTCTAGGCATAGGTCATAATAGGCTTAAGGATTATCTTTCAAATGTAGGCTCTAATACCAAAATATAGAGACCGTATCCTATACTAAAACATAGATATTTTTGTTTAATTAATGTTTGTCTGTGAATATAACTTAGGTATACTTTTTCTTATCATATATTCTTTACCAACTGGTAAGCATCTAATTATATGGGTTAGGCATCTATTATCCGTATCCAAACAAGAAAGCATCTAAGCATACGGGTTAGGAATCTATTATGTTGTTTCAAATAGATAAGTGTCCAACCATACAAGTTAGGCATCTATTATATTGTGCCAAATGGGTAAGCATCTAACCATATGGGTTAGGCATCTTACACATAATTAGGTTATGATTTGGCTAGAGACTTGAATCATCAAGATCAATTGAATCCTAAGTCACTCACTATTCATCACTCATCTCTAATAGATAAGCACCAAGGTCACCATGATAACAGTATAAAACATATAAGAAATAGTCACATTCTACTTTGGAATTTGGCCTAAAGTCTCGCGAACTATGATGATCCAATTGGGATCTTTCTAAGTATATCAAAGAATTCTTATCTTTGCTTTATTTATCTAAACTAGGGTCTTATTATAATGGTCTTTCCTTTTCATTTAAACTTAATCCTATTTAGTATATAATCCCAACCCCATCCTATTCACCTATGTAATGGAAGCATCCTTCGCTTCCCAAACTACCTACATACCTACTTCTGAATAGGATCAAGGTGTATTATGCATGCAGTTCTATTTACTATTCTAATTTTCAAGTGAATTGTAGGTCTAGGTATCCAATCCTTTTTAGGGCCCAGCTACCTAAATAGTTCCTCTATGATTGCTACCCAAATGGGAATGTAAAAGTATCAGTTTAAGTGAATGAATACTTATTTAACTAAACTAACCCCAAATCTTCACAATAAATAAAAATGAACATTTGCAAGTCACAACCCCCCTTTCTACTTTTTATTTACACCAATAAATATTTTTTTCCTTATTTTAGACAACCTAATCCTTACAATTTTTATTACCGAAGTTTCACTATCTGAGAGTCATATGCTTGGTGGTTTCTTGATAATAACTTGCTTAACACTCTCAATCCTATTTTTTATTACCCTTTTTTTGTGATAATGAGTTTTGAGTAAGAAATGTACTTTCTCCATTTCTATTTAATCAATTCATAAGTTATAATAATACAACATAGTTAAAGTTATTTCTTTATATTAATTAGTTTTATTGACCAAGAGGGATTATCCCACCCCTTGGTCTTTATGACATGACATGGTCCTTATTTCACCCTGATAATTTTTAGGGATGATACCTAGATGTTATGTGTTGTAATTGTGTTAGGTTATAGATGTAGTAGCTCAAGCATGATGGCATTAGCCATAAATGATAGCCAGAGGCACCAATTAATACCTAATGCTACGTAATTTTGTTTAACCTTAAATTCTTGGTCTAAGTTAAGATTTAAAAAGTAAAGACTACTTGAAATAAATTAATGCATTATAATTAAAAAGTAAATTATTGAGTAAGAAGGTAGAAAACAAATATGTAACATGATATTCTAGTTTCTTCCTTATGTTGGTCTTCAACAATGTTATTTTGGATAATATATCCTTAGTCTATTGTACCTTTAGTCTACCTAGGTAAACTTTTCTAGAATATAATATATACAGAAATATTTTAAGAATGTGATATTGAACATGAATTTAATGTTAAATAAATCCTTTATGAAGAATATATTATTATTTTATTTTCCATAAAATTTAAAAAAAATTGTATATTAAAAATTTAATATATGTTTGCATTGTATATATAATTTAATATAATAAATAATTGTGTGTAATAAAATTATAATTATTATTGATACGGTTACATTGTTATATTGGTGTAGATGATATATATTATTTTATTAGGGATATATAATTTTTTTGTACATAAAATTTCACTAATAGTAACTTAAAGTATGTACATGTTATGTGTTACTTTTAGCCATATTAAATTATAATTAATATTATTGTGCACATATTATAATATATTGATTAACTATTCATATGATAATAATTAATTATTGTAATAACCAGGATAATCATTGTATGAGAAACATGTTGACTGATCCCTTCTTTTAAATGCATCCCTCCTCCTTTTCATAGCATCAATCCTCATTTCTCTCATCTTTTCTCTCTTCTGCCCATGCCAGTTGTTCTCCTCAAGCAGTTGCTGGTCAATCTCTTTCTTTTACCCAGGAGTCGATCAATCCATTCTTATCCCACCTCTTCAAAACACTCCTCCCCTAACTTTCATCTCTTCATGTACTTATACTCTTCTTTTCCCCATAATCTCTCCCCGCTTCACGCTATTACCATTCCTGACTAGCTTTTCAACTTGAGTCACCAGTTTATTTAACTATTTATTGACTGGTGGTGATGCATAGTCGATGTGGAAGTTCCTTTTATGTTGCATGAGTTAAAGTGGGTGACGATGGAGTGGTTTTAATTTCAAACTGAAAGAAAGATACTTTTATAATTGAAAATTTTTAATTTCCCTTTAAGTTAGGTAGTAGAGAACTGGTTAGTATGTCTTATCCGTAGCCATATGTGGTAGATTTAGTATGTAGGGAGAAGGTGATAGGTTAGGGTAGTTAAGTTAGATTAGTATTAACTTAACATTTTCTAGGTTTAAATTAAAAATATTAAATTATTTATGAAATATAGTTTATTTGAAAGTTATTAAATGAAAATAATTAAATAAAAGAAAAGTTCTCTTTTATTAATTAAAATAACTTTTGAAGATTTCCAATTATATTGAATTTGATCATATTATCCTCTAATATTAAATTCATTCACTAATTATATTTTTACAAAGAGAGTAATGGAAGAGACTAAACATTCATCGCATTAAATTTTCCCTCATTAATAATTGTATATTATGAAAACATTGCATATATTTATATGTAAAAAAATAACTTAATATTTTAAGAGTTTGATTTTATAACTTTGAAATTTGAAAGTGAAATTATATCATACCTTACTATCTTTTGAAATGCCATCGATGACCTAATATCACTTTGAAATCAACACAAAAGTTAACTTAAAAATCAACTCATCCTAACACAAATACTAAATGAGGTCCAAAACAACTTAAATTATGACCACGAGTCCATAGTGTGCAAAAATAGATCATGATAATGGCGTTCTTCACTTTATCAAATTCACTCAATCTTGTTTAATCAATATTTTTGGTCAATAATTTTTTATGTATCATGTAAATAAAAATATTTGTATAAACTCCCCCCTTTTGATGTGATGGATTGTAAAAACATTTAATTTAATAATTTGTTTCAAAATAAAGATTTAAATTCATCTAATATCATTAAATGTATATAACGAATGGATAAAAAATCATACAAATTGCATGTAAACATTGTATAACACAATTATATAGATCTATGGAAACTGTGACTACCATAAAATTTCATCATGTAAAATTAAATATGGTGAATTACTCTAGGATATGGGTAAAAGGATACCCATCCATAGTGTAAAATAGGAGACATATACAAGTGATGTGTCTAAATGAAACCACATAATATAGATAACATTCTGTAATTCTCAAAATAGGAAATTATGAGGATAGATAATATTCCCTAATGAAAATTATATATTCATAAAGAGTGTATATAATATTATAAAGTCGATGAGAAATGGTATGATGTCCAAAAATGGAAAAACAATGAAGGAACTAACTCTTTCTCCCCAAGTTTCATAAATGTTCCCTTATTAATGCTAGGTAAAGTAATTAAGCAAACACATATATTATGCAACCATGCATACACCTTATTAATTATTTACCCCTATTAGGGGTCATATAAATATAGGAAAAATGCATAATAATAATATAAATAGTAACATGCATGAGGAAAAACCATGGCTCCAACATAGTTAATGCATAATATAGATCATGGTAGTAGTCGTCAACAAGTAAACTGTATAGGAAAACTCCGTGTAAGAACAAATGACTCAAAACTCATGTCAAAATGGCAACTAGATAATATTATGCATACAAGCATGAAAAAAGAAATAAAAAACATGCTCAAACTACTCATAACCATACTCATGAAATAAATCCATAATCATAGGCATGCATGCAAATAAATAATGTAAAAATCACAATGTAGCTATACAATGTAGATATCCATATAACACACAAGATGTAGGTACTAGAAAGACATGATATGAGAAATGTAATTTAGCTTGATGGGATAAATGGAAATCAATAAATATATCAATGTAAAATATGTTATATGAAAAAGTTTCTAAGCTGGGAAAATCCACCAATATGATTATTAAACATAGAGAGTAGACAAGAACATAGCCATGTAGTATTTAAAAGTTAAAAATCACATATAACTTGTATATCATGCATCCCATCCACAGATATAAATACCATGAAAATTACATGTGTAAAACATAGATGTGAAAAACCTATATCCTTAATATATAATCATGATATTTATCCATTGATAATATATTTGGGTGTGTGTGTGCGTGTGTGTGTGTGTGTGTGTGTCTGTGTGTGTGTGTGTGTGTGTGTGTGTGTGTGTGTGTGTGTGTGTGTGTCTTTCTTATGGTTTTGTAATATTTTATTGTATAGATAAAAAAAATTAAAACGACAAAGAATACATATAAGAGGAAACAAGAAAATATCACTCAATTAAAATATAATCCAAAGAAGGAAATAAAAAACTAGATAAATAGGGTTTCTAAAAGATTTCAAACAAAAAATAAGGATAAAATCAAAATTCAAAATAACT
Source organism: Torreya grandis (assembly GCA_037957365.1). NCBI lineage: Eukaryota > Viridiplantae > Streptophyta > Pinopsida > Cupressales > Taxaceae > Torreya > Torreya grandis. The sequence continues at coordinate 445,914 of JARHVA010005465.1, read as the reverse complement.
TATAACTTTCCTCATAACTCAATTTATGCTAGTAAGGAAGATCTTTTGGTGCGTAGATGGGTGTGTGTATGTGTCTGTGCTTTCCTGATTGGGAAATATGTGTAAGTGTTTGGAATTGGAAAAAAAATTAATAGGCAAGAGCTAATGCAACATATCAGTAAATTAAAATAAAGGGTCCAAGGAATGTCAAATTAAAGTAGAATTTAACTTACATAAAATGTAAAATATAAACTAATATAAGGCATGCCATTTGTATAGTGAAGGGATGAAATTGCATACACAATAAAACATATAGAGGTAAGCAATATATGTACAATAGTAAATATTTAGTACCATAACATTATATCAATTAGGCATAAGATATAGGCTAACATGGATAACCAATGATCTAATAGATGAGTTCATAATTATAAATATAAGAGATAGATGTGTAATTTAAAGTATAGTAAAAGTAGTTATAATTTTGTGTAAATAATGCCATCATATTTCCAAGGATAGATATAGGACCATGCATAGGAATATAACATGATGAAATATATTCTATAAAATGATATATAGTAAGATGTTTAAAATCAATATTGTAACGCATGTAGGTATTAAATATAGGACTTATAGGTGAAAATGTAGTATAAAAACTTGAGGAGCTTGCACATGAAACAATATGATGCCATATACATATATGTGTTATAATAATAAATATTTGGGGTGATATTTTACACTAAAATATAGTAGGAATCATTAATGTATGTTGTAAAATAATCGTAATTATCACATTATATTGAATGATTTTATCCCCATGAAGTGGACTATAATATCACATGTAATCTTGGAGGCAGGATATGAATATCACAAGGTGTGATGAAATTTTTTTGTAATTAATAATCATGAAAAAACTTAAGGCAATTAAATAATTTATCAAATATTAATCTCTTTTATTAAGTCATGGGTATCTAAGTAATATATTGTATTATCCTATATCTAGAATGATATAAAAGCGAACTAGAAGGGTGTGAGTAACAATTGTATCTATGATTCTAATAAGACCACATATTGTGTGATAAATTCCATTTTAACTATATATTATCATATTAATGATAATTAAATATCACTTAATCTAACCTTGAATAGTACATATTCAAATTGTGATGGGAAAAATTCATAAATTTGTATAATTGATAATGGTTTGATTAATCATTAGGTTTTTCATGGTCATAGAATGTAATTAATGGTGATTTAAATTTATAAATGAAAACTATGAAATGATATTATGACATCATGCTCATTTAAAATCGTTAATTTATGTATAGATGATGTCATATGCACAATCTCATGCTTTTTAATATTATAGTTTTCCAATGGATTGGTAAATAATTTAAAGTGTTAATTATGAATTGTGATTTATTATTTAAATTTATAATTATGATCTCCAACTTAAATAGTGTTATTAGTGATAATAACTTAAATTGTATGTCTCAAATTTAAGCATCAAGTTGTAGAATGTTTATAATCTTAATGATAGGCACAAAATAATTTGTTATTATACCCTTTATAAATTAAAAATTAGCATCTAAATGATATATTTTTTGATCAATTAATTACTTTTTGAGGTGGATTTGGTAATTTATTGAATTGTTGAGTGTTCTTATATGTAATAAATATAATCTGATAATTATTTTCTGAAACTATGTTGATATATTTTTCCTTAATCTTATATTTAAAATTAGTTATGTCATTAGTATTAGGTTTTCATGTTTTATTTCCTTGATATTTATATTTATTTTATGTATAAATAAAATATATATACTTGGACTTATTATCATCTAGAATTTTAATATGGATGCTTCCTTACGCATGACAATGTTGATCATAATATGCATATGAATTAAAAATTAATTTATCCTCAAAGAGAAAAAGTAAAATATTTGAGAATATAAAATTACAAGGTTTCTCAAATTAAAAAATGTTAGAGTTTTTCAATCAATGTTTTAGTCCACACTCCATGAACCATCATCAGAATGAGAAAAAAATGGAACTATAACCCACCTTTGGAATTGATACCCCATTAATATCTTCCTCTAATCTTAACTCACCTTTTATAACTCTAACCTCCCCATAACTTAAACCACCATTCCCCAAATGTAGTGAAGATACCAAACAATTTCATCTCAAATTGTGTGGACATTCCTAAACATATTGCTTCTTCAAGTCTATAGATAATGATCAACCCATCTAATTGTGTAACTTAATCCTATAATTTCAATGAGACTATTAATTCCAATCTCATCTCAACACTCCTCAATTATACTCTCAACCTTTATAAATTGTTACATGACTCTAGAAAACCTCCCCCTTTCACCTCACACTCTATTAATACATTGAACTCCCCTACCATAAAATTGATAGACAACTAGGAGATCGAACTACTTGTTATTATATCCAAATTCTTATTAGATGGGCCTTTGTTCAATATTTTAAAATAAAATTCTTGGCTTAATTTTAACACCCAAACATATCCCTAAAGAAAAATTCTTAGTGTAAATTTTAAACGTGTTGAAGGCCTTACCACCAGACAATACTGAAGCATTTAGATAAGACAACATTGTAGATTTAAGGAAAGCCAAATCCCTTAGGTTGAACATCTCAAGAGATGAATTTAATGCCTTGAATAACCCTAATAGTAATGATAATATTCTCATCCCCAAAGCTAATAAATGAAATGGAACTATTATCTTAAATAAATTAGATTACAACTCTAAAATGGTTGACCACTTACATAACAGTGGAAGTTAAAGGGTTCTATCTTCCAACCATATTTCTAAAATCACTAGGTTAGTTTAAAAAACCATTAATTAATCTTACATGGAAAACAATATTAAAAAAATTCTTCTTCCTAAGAGAACTATCACTCATATAATTTATGGTATACCTAGGATACATAGTGAGGAGATCCCCATTAGATCGATAGTTGATATAACCAAATCTCTAACTTATACCTTAATTTCCTTCCCATCCAATAAGTTAAAATAATTAGTAGGTAAAACATCTTCCTTCATTAAATAATTCTATAATATTGTATATTTTATCAAAGACAAGGCAGTCACACATGAGGAGATCTTAGTGAACATTTATGTCATGTCACATTTCCCTTATATTCCTCCTAATGACATAATAAAATTTGTTTAGAAATAGAGTGGATGAGGAAACCACTTTCATAGTTTCTCTCTTTCTAAAAGATACTTTCTTTTATTTCTTAGGGGTCTTTTACAAATAATCAAAGGGTGTTACAATGGGTTCCCCTCTCTCACCTATAGTGGATAATTAATTTATGTAATATATTTAACACCTTGCTCTAATATCCTTCCCATTAAAATCCACTTGGTGGAAAAGATACTTAGATGAAACCTGTCTCAGTTGGTCACTTTGTTTAGACAACCTTAGGGATTTCCACATGCACTTTAAGAAAGTGGTCAATTCCATAAAATTCACTAAGGACTTAGAATATGAAGGAAGTCCTCCTTTATTAAATGTCCTCTTATCTAGGAAGTGTGATGATTATTTTGCATGAAATGTCTATCTCAAGGCTACCCATATTGATCTCTACCTACATGTAAACTTCCACCACCACCCCTCTCAAAAAATGGGTGTCCTTAAAATCTTAGCCACAATAGATCTTAGAATTTGTAATAATGAACATCTAGATGATGATCTCAAAAACGTATATAATGTGTTCAATTTGAATGGCTAAAGAGGTAAACAAATTACTAAATACTTCAAATCAGCTAATAACTCACTTGTAAATCCTAAGAGTCATAATGTCAACTTGAATTGACACACAACTTTTCCTCTATATGTGGAAGGAATTTTTAATAAAATTTCTAAATTTCTAAATAATAATATCATCCACACAACCTTTCTCCCCCACAAAAAGCTCTAAAGTCTTGTCAAGTGATCTAAAGACAAGTTAGATCTTATTCTTAGGAGTGGGGTCTAAAAAATTGATTGTTCATTTAGGGTATCATTTATTGGTAAGATGAGTCATTCCATCAGCACGAGAGTTAATAAACATGTTGTAGATATCAATAAGGAAAGGTTCATTATGTCAACCCTAGTAGAACATTATTTCAAAATGAGACAACATATCTATACAAAAGATACCAAATTTATTACTATATAAAATAATTACATTAAACGTCTTATGAGGGAAGCCATTGAAATTCATAAATTTGAAAATAACCTCAGTACAAATAGTGGACTAGAATTGAACCAATATTAGAAACCTATCATCAACTTGATCAAAAAATATTGATTAGTTCAAACTCCATCTTGGCCCTTACCTATACCTTTACCCATATTTTAATAAAATATTCAATATGTAATTCTAAAACATAATTTTATCATATTATAATTATATTTATTATTTATAATTCACAATATTAATTTTTATTTTTATTTTTATTTTTTCATTTCGTAATTTTTTTTAAGGTTATCATTTATAGTTCAAATTATCATCAGTATTTTAATTCATATTTTTTTAATTTATAATTTATAAATAGTAATAATTTTGAAAGTGGTCAGTTACCATTCAGAATTGAAAACTAAAATTTTTAATTGATAACTTTTGAATTACAATCATTAGATTTGATTTACAACTTATATTACATAAGCTCTAATTTATAATTCATGACTCTAACTAGTAATTTTGAATTTACACCTTGGAATTTATAATTTTTTAATTTATAATTTATAATTGTAACATTTTATATTTTAATTTATAATTTTTAATGATAATTATAAATTCAATTTTATGATTTATAATATATTGTAAAAATTTATATATTAATATTAACAACTATAATCTAGAATAATGAAAATGATAAAATTCTAAATTTAAATTTGTAATTCACAATTACAACTCTTGTTTTATAAAATTAAATTCATAAGTTAGAATTTATGATTTATGATTTATAATTTATAATTTACAATTCATAATTTGAAAGTTTAATCTATAACTTATAATTTATAATTCTTAGTTCAATTTTAATAACCTTCTTTGACTCAGGTTCATATTTGGGATTTATTATCATATTTATAAAGGAATATCCAAGTCTTCATACCTATAGTTTAAAGTTCTCTCTCATCATGATGATGGCTCATTGAGTGTGAACCGAAATGTTGATTGAAAAAATCTAACATAGTTTTATCTAGAAACCCTTGAAATTTTAATTTTTGAACTGTGTAAATATTGTAGCTCTATTTAAGAATTAATTTTAACATCACTATGAATATATTAGCATGACATTTTCATAATTTTTTTTTAAATTTAAGCACATAGTAAGCTAGAAATCATTAGCTCCTTTTTTATTTTAAAAAATAAATAAAATTGTGACATTTTGATTAATAGTTATATCAATGTGCAATATGTATGTATCAACCACATTATTTCATATAAGGATTAAGGAATAATAATATACCATAATTTCTGGAATACATTGGACTTAGACACTCCAATATCCCCTAAAATATTCCTTGGTTTATTTAGATGAAATTATTATTAATTTTCTATGATTTAGCATATATACCAAAACCCAAGACATCCACATTTCTCCCAATAAATAAGTTTTGTTAATTATTTGTCTTTTTTCTTTAATTTATTTTTTCACACTCTTTTTCTACTTAGAGGGACACAAAATTATGGTTTGTCTCTTGATTATATAACATAACCTAGAGATACAGTGTAAAACTAATCTAATACATATCTTTTGAGACTTATAATATATAACTCAATTATAAGAAAGTAATCGTGATGAAAACTAAATCAAGATGGAAAATAGGCTTGACTATTATTTGATGGATTCCAATTTATACCATATAATGTAAACAAAATCACTTTAAATTAAGTAGGTAATCACTAAAA
>JARHVA010005465.1:407500-435000 GCA_037957365.1 Torreya grandis | reverse complement strand
AGGGTCATGTACATTCGCATGCTCATAAGCCCTAAGCTTAAGCTAATGGTGTCAATAGTAGATTTGTGGAGATAAATCACAAGTAAGAATATTTAAATATGTCAAGGTGGATGATACATACCTCATTGAGGTGTTTGAGACAAAAAATAATAATTGTTGACCCTTTTCATTCATGTTCTTCTCTATTAACCTCACAAATGAGCACTTTCTACCCTGAGAGGTACCTTCTAAAGATTATAATAGTAAAAACATGATGAATTGGGTCCCAATATCATATGTTATGTTATGTGGACTTGCCTACTTTTGATTTATGTCATGTGATTATTGGTTAATGCCCTAAGATTTATGAACCATAGTTAAGATGAAAAACACAATTTTGAATGTCAAGAAGATCAAACATGACTTGATAAAAAGAATTGACCATTTAATTACATTAAATTTAAATGTTTGATCTTTAAACCACTTAAAAATCATTACCCACTCAAAAAATACTCTCACCATGATATTTTCTTGTACCTACACTTATATGGGCACATTAAATGTTATGTTTTTACGAAAATCTGGCATCAAAATAGGGTATTCAATATAATAAATAGATGAAAACCATTATATAAGATTTATTTAAGTGTTTTATACATCTTTAGGTCCAAAAAAATATACATATCATCTTAGAAGTTCTCCTACAGGCCAATTTTTTGAAAGCAGTATAAAATAGCTTGTGAAAGCTTAGGTTTGTTGTCTATTTTTCGGTTCACACATCCACAAAAGGTTTCATAATCCCAAATTTTACATGGATAATTTTCATGGGGTTTTCTAATTTAATAAAACATTTATTTTTAGTTTCAAACATGTGGGATAATATTAGAGCCTAAAATCACTTTCTAGGCCTAAAGGCCTAATTATAGAGATAAAATAGGTGAATAGGTGTACTTCCACTTCGTGTCAGGTCATAAACATTTTGAAAAAAATTATAAGGGAATATCAGGTACTCAAATCCATTATTATTTCTCTAATATCATCTATTCATTTTCCTACACAAGGAGTTTTGTGTGTTTTTAGGGCTACAAGGGATTGAAGAAAAATGCAAGCTTTTAGTGCAAGATGAGGTCTTAGGGAATATTTAATGGATCCAAGTGGGTTGAATTAGGTCAAATGTGACTTATATATGTCATCCATGAAGATAATTTTAACTCATAAGGATAAAACCAAGATGTGAGCCATTTAGGTAACGAGAGGCATAGTCGAGTGAAATGGGCTTCAAGATACCTAAGAGGTGTAATCATCATTAAAATATCAGAATTAGGAGATTATAAAATTAGATTAAGCTGTATAAAACCAAGGAAAATGGAAGTTAAATGTGAATTTATGATCAAGTATGCCACTTTTCACCTTCTAATCCAAGACAATTAGAATTTTGAAAAAGAAGAGAAAGGTGCCAAGTAACTATACAAATTTATATGACATTTGGAAGAGGATACATATTTAAGAGAGAAACACATGTCCTTTGATATATTCTAAGACTATTCTCTAACTCTTTATCAATTTTAACTCTCACATGACACTTGTAAACTTCCTCCTTTTATTCCTCTCTCTGTGTCTCTCTCTCTCTTCTACTCTTTTTTCTCTATAAATTCAGCATTGTTTGGTTTGGTATTCATTCTCCACTTAGGTATGGTGAATCCCTAACCATTTATATTCCTTTGATCAATTATAAAATAATTATTTTACCTCCTTTTATGATTGAAATTATTTTGTGTGCATGAATAGTTGATCTTGTCAAGTAATTTGACTAGTCTTCATTGGTATGTTGTCCTTTATAACACCTATCTCTTGTTTGAAAGCTTCTTTTACAGGTCATATGAAGTGTATAAGTGTAATTCAAGGGTTAAGTGACTATGTATATTCACCAGTGTAATTTAATGACCTCTTTATTATTCCTCCTAGCTAAAGCATCTATCAAAACCTTCACATTGAAGTGCTAATGTGAGAGATTCTAATTATGTGTAGTGTGTGTTAAAGTTATTCTCTCGGTCTACATGTGAAAATATAGGTGGTTGGTAGTGATAAGTTTTTTTGGTGTATCACCACCTTAGTTATTTTTCTTCCATGTTATCCATCTCCCTTTTACTTATAAGTTATAAGAGTAATATATGGTAATTGATACATCAAGGTGAGATAGCCCTATAACCTAGAGGTTTGATCCACCTAAGCATCACCCAAAGCCTAGGATCAATCCCATTACATATCTCAAGTTGAGAGGGATTGAATCACCCTCTAAAGGATTTGAGTTATAATAGGTCCAATTGACTAATTATATAGTATAGGTAATCACATTAGTTACCCTAATATCTTTGATAATTTCTAAGGCCCCATTTTCATGACTTCTAAAATGTCCCATCAAAGCCTTTATTTGTGGATGTCGGTTAAGAGAAACATACCTTTTTGAAACTACATAACTTAAGGGTTGTTATCACCAAATGTTACACCCTAAAATATGGTGTTCAAGCCTCTTCCATATTTTGGAAACATGAGAAAACTTCCAAGTATGTGGGTGTACCTATAGTGTAAGTGAGCCTCTAGATTTAGGGGTTAGCTCCTTGAATGTGTCTTGGAATGCTTATCACCTAAAATAGTTCATTGTTTTTGGGGAAAAGGGATAGAAGTTACATGAAATAAACCCATTCTAAATGGTGATGTAGAAATATATCTTCCACATGACCATTGTAGTTCCTACAATAAGAAATAAGGCAAACAAGCTAACTTCCATGTTTTAATAGATTCTAACATGAGTGTGTCAATATGGAGGTAAGATCCATGAAGGATATCTAAGGTAACTAAACTATAAGTTAGTTGAAAACACTAGGTCTCATTTTACACTTAAAATATATACGCATACACTTGATAACACTTCATATGACTTGCTAAAATAAGAACTCTTTCACAAACATGAGAGAATAAGGAGAAGAAAGGATAGAATATTATCACTTTAAATCACCATATATCACTTTACACACTTATAAAATTATTCATGAATTGAAAACCAATGTTACATTAATGTTTAAATTTATAATACAAGGTCATTCCAATAGGGCTTCACCATACATGGAGTGGTATTAGACTACAAAGGCCAAAGTGGCGACTACTTATAGTATTTGAGAGAGAAGTGGGAAAAGAGAAGTCCAAAGGTCACTAAAACATTTTTCATAATAAGAGGTGGGGTTACATAAGCAAGATAATGTATTAGGATATGTAAGGACTTATAGGAAAAATGTCCCTCCAAGTCATGTAACTCATGAAAAACGGTGTAGGAGTTCTCATTCTGCATATAAAAATGGCCTTCATCATTCACCCCTTTTAGAATATCCCAAAACTAACTAGGAACAAATATCATGATTTAAATAATGTTTATGGGTTACATATATGTTATTAAATGTATTGGATACATTTTTAATCATATGTATTCTTTAGGAAGTGAGCCATCACTACCTATAGTCAAAAAAAATCTTCATTGAGTCACCCCTCACACTTGGCCTCACAATTTGCTTCATATTTCCATGGAAATTAATACATGGGAGTTAATTACACTTATAAAGACCATTCAAGGCCTTATATCTCTCAATTATACCTTAAATAGACTCCTAATTGAATTTATCACCCTTCTCACTATCACGTTCACTTTGCCCATTTTGACTAGCTGAGATGAAGCTATTGGTAGAAGTACTTAAGAGTTTTCTCAAATATATATAATTGTCATAGTAAGTTATTCAAAGTCCTAAGCTTACCCAAAAGTAGTTTGTATCTCTTGAAAGTCCTTAGAACCTATAAAACACATAAAATAGTCAAAGAAATCAATTTTCTACCCTATATGTATAGATAGGAAACACCTCAAGTGGATAGAACATATCTTTGGAAAGTTCCCTACAACATTGAAACACTTTCATGTCCACTCTAGTACATTATGATAACTCATCTCCTTAATTTACTTCATCATGTCTTTATTTAGGGTTTTTTAAGGTTTTAAATAGTTTTGACTAAAACCTTCTTAGAGACCCTCTCTTATTTCTGTCAACATAAGAAGATCCCATGTGAAGTCCAAAGCTATATGTGAGCTTCCCAACCTACTTACTCAAACATTTCCTTTCATTATGTATACCCCTAAACTATCCTAAGATAAAAGTGGATCTACTTGGAGGATTATCTATAGGTAGGAAGGTTGAACATAATTTTTCTACCCCAAAAAACATGGTCCAATAGGTTATAATTCCCACCTAAGTCTATAAGTGACATTGACCACCCATTTGGGCTCTAGGCCTAACCATTTCTAACAAGCCTATTTGCATACTTGAAATTCTTGACTATGATTTTGATATTATTACATATAGGAATATTTTTTCATGTTTTTCCATACCTACCACATCTATTAAAACCCTATTAAAGGTGTCATTACACTTCTTCCCATCCTACTTACCTCCATTATCCAAAATTATAGAGTTTGTGCTCTACAGAAGTACCATCTGTCTAAGATGGAATGGAGGGTACTTCCTCCTATTCTCCAAAAAAAAGTTATTTGAGGGCCTTCTACAAGTCATGTGTATTATTTGTAAAATATTTATTCGCTTTATCATGTCATTATACCTTTCAACTCCTTCACAATACAAGACAAACCGCTGGGAAAGGGACTATGTGCAGGGTTCTCCCATATGGACTATGTGTTACAGTAAAAAATCCTTTATCTAATTTATTGACATTTTCAAGAGCCTATAAATACTATCATGACGATGATTAATGTGTTCCAATATCTATTCATTACTCCATCCTTCCATGAACCCCTTCATACACTTTGAACTCTAAAGATTGTATGCATTTATTTACTATGTTTTCCTTCAAGGCATCATACTTCTAAGTGATTTGCATGTTTAAGCATTGATTATAGTGATTAAAGACATTTTAAAGGTTTTATTGAACACATAAAGTCATTTTTATACCAATTCGATTCATTTTCATGCCTTGATATGATTAAAACCATTTTGTTCTATCTTATTATCACCTCTCAATCAACTGTAATTAGCTATGCAGGGACCTATTGGTGTCCTTCATCCCTTATACCTATGTCATAAGATCCATGGGAACCACTTAAGCTATTTAAGAAGAAATTTTTTATCTGATATGTATCTCTATATTCATATGTTTCCATGTTCAATCTCTTACTATGCACTTTTAGGACTTCACAATCCACTGCATGTCAACATCTCATGTGAGAGACACCTGTAGGTGTGAAAGAGACCCAAAACACATAATTATAACATTATATCCAGAAATTATTTTATAAATATAGATTAAAAATATGATCATCAATTTAATGTCTCCACCTTAGATGGATAAATTCCTTATTCATAATTTTGGGTATGAAGATCTTTTGGTGTTCAATATTGTGGATCTCATTGTTTGAGTTTAGTGCATTAAAGTGTATATTTTAGCCTTTAAACAAACACTTTCCATTAATCATCTTCCCTCCATGTTTTTAAGAGATATTTTCCTACGTGGAGGATACAAGGAAAATTCATCAAGATACATAAAACTATTAGAAACATTTTTATAAGATATCAACAAACTATCAAGGTGCTCTATTTTTATGTTTTAGGGATTTGATCCCTAAATCTATAGTCATTCCATTTTATCATGGTTTCCACATCCCTTTTCCAACATAACAATTCAAATAGGTCTTCCATGATCTAAAAAACATACTAGGACTCTAAAGAAGCATCAAAATTTTCCAATATTCTTTATACAAGTACCTTCATATCTCTATCAGTGCCACCTATAGGTGGGCATTCTAATGTAAAGACAGTGGATGAAACTACGAGCATTATGCATAGTTCATGGGTTTTAATGAGATTTGGACCCTTTTAAAAAGTTCAAAATAGAATCTTATAACTATATAGGATCCTATCCATCTAAAATACTTCCTCATCAATGTGATTTATTTCCATGAGGGCACTTGTAGGTGCACTTTGAGTTGCATGTAGATAGTAAGCATGAAATGGTCCATATATTCAAGGAATATGCCTTAATATTAAATTTATCTCACCTAAAAATATTAAAATAGAGAATTATGATGTTCTAAACATTTATACAATATATCACCCATCATTTTAATGCCTTCACTTCTTGTGCGCACCTGTAGGAACAACTCTATGTTATATGATTATGTGGGTGATTGAGTTAACTATCACAGTGCCTTATTTTATCAAGTGAAGGGATTTTAATTTATTTTTCTTAATATTATTGTTTTTAAAAAAAATTATGACCGATATCACAACTCCATATATGTGTCTCAAAGCCTTGCATAGGTCACTAAGCTAATTGTGTATGGCAGTCATATAACAAACTCATTGTATGGTAGTTATGACTAAAAACTCATGCAATATTGTTTTTGATGATGAGATTGAAAGGTGAGGGGAAAAATATAACATTTAAAACTTGATAATTTGCCTATCACAACCATCTCAATTCACTACCAAATCATGAATATTCTACAGAAAGTGGAAATGTGTATGCCATCATAAAATGGTGGCTTCTCTTGCAACTTGAGATACTTGGACTATCAAAACACTTTAAAACATTAAACCAAGAATGGGTATAATTATGTGAAGTTTTTCATGTCCTAAAAACTCAATTTAAATATCTAAACTATATAGACTTATCCAAATAAGAGTAAAACCTATAGGGTATGGGAAACAGTAATCAACAAAACATAGTCAACTTGTTAGAGATTATTCATAAAGTATAGTTAACCAATACTTGAAACATTGTTATGAAAATTAATATTTATAAGTTTTTTATTCCCCCCCCAAATACATTTTGTTTGAAACTTCTTGAACTGGATGTACTGAGCACAAACCTACTGATTGGTTATGTATATCCAGAAAGGAGATGAAGGAACAAAATGGTTTTCTCTCAAACTTCACACTTTTAGAGCATTTAAAGTATGTAAATATTTTTTTATTAATCTTAATATTCATCTCAAAACCATCTCCTATGTGTCACACTCTCTTATAGGCCATACAAGTTTCAAAATTCTCCATTTATGTTGGTTTCTTGATTTTTAATCAAGAAACCTACAAGATTCAAATGAACTGACATTTTTGGATTAAAATATAACACCTTTATTGTTAGGAAGAAACAAGGACACATAGACACCTTTAAAATTATTCCACTTTCATATATGACCCCTAAATGGTTAATAAGTTACTCAAAATGACATATAAACTAATTAGACAATGACCAAGAATAAAATGGCATTAAATTATATTGAATAAACTATAACACACCCTATGAAAAAATATTATACACCTATATAATTTTTTTTACTATAGCGGGGTTGACCTATTTTGACTTGTGGTCAAAATTGTCAACATCTTTGGTGATTTCCTAAGGATGGTATGCTCGCTATGCCAAGACTAGTTGTCTAATCCTATCCATTGGGATATGGAGTGAGAAGTACACTAGTTTTGATATAGAAATTACCTATGACAAAACAAAAAATATAAGAGAACTAAAAAGAATCAACACATAAGACAAGAAACTAAGAAAAAATACACTTGTGCTTATGGGTACTTATGAGACACACACACACACAAACCAAACTAACTAACTCAAGAACAAACTAAGCTAAGATGAACACTTCATCCAGGATCAATAGGGATGTTTGAAACCTCTATCCCTTCATAACATAATGGGATGAATGAGTCATTTAGCCTTTTGACCCTTAGAATTTATTCTTCCATCTTTTTGATGGTGTTTTCCAACTTCATTGGCATGATGTTCAATAAGAACCAGGGAACTCCAAATAGGTTAGTTAAGGAATTGAACTCTTATTGCATTTAGCTAGCTTCAATTTTCTCATAGTATTTCTCAATTATGACATCTAACAGTCATTCAATAAGGCATACCTTATTCATCACCATGGTGCTCTTAATAATATTGGGTTTCTATTTACTTGCATTTCATTCAAACTCATTAAGGAGCTCTGCATAATCTATGAAATATTGGTCATTGTCCTTCATGGAAAATTCTTTCTCCATGTTGTCATGTTCTTGACCCTTAACATGGAAAAGATCTTCAAGCTATTGAAAGATCTTCATTTACAATTTCCAATCATCTTTGTCTTCCTTATCATATACAACCATTACCTCTTCAATCTTCTCTTCTTGATGTATAAGGTCATAAAGTTGGTGTTATTCATGCTCCAATACATTTGAGGGTGATTCAAAATTAGATACAGGTATTAAGTAATCTTGAATAACTGTATCTTTTAGCTTGGTATCATGAGACTCTTTTGGGACTACAACTTATTAATGATTGACTAAACCTTCATGCTTGATAGTACACCCATCTTCATACTTGATATGATCATACACAACTTCATGATCAGACATGGATTTTTCTTCAAATGCCTATCTTTAATTCTATTCCTCATGGACAACTACAAAAGAGTCTTCAATATATTTATCCTCATTCAAAAAATTAGGATTGCCCTTTTGTTCACCAAGGGGAGTCCCTATGATGATCTATTACTTATAGTTACTCATGACATCTTCTTCGGCAGCTATGGCTTGGTTTTTCTCCTCACTTACCTCTCTCACGATGGGATCTTCCTCAAGAAAGGGTGAGGTGGAATGTTTATGGATAGGCTCATGGGTTTGAGGTGAATCCGTTAGAATATGAGGTAAAATGGAAGGTTTATGAGTTGGATATGGAGTGTGGGATGAAGGAGAAGGCTTATAGGTGGATTTAAGCAAAATAAAAGAACTAATAATCTCATAGGGAAGTGACTTCTTGGGCTGATTAGAAGGATAAACATCAACATAAGTAGGATTTAAATATTGTCAATAGCTTTCATGAATTTATTGAACAAAAACATGTTAATTTTTTATCTATTTATCCTCCCACATACTTAATCTATTTATTGAGCATTAAAGGCACTTCTTGGCCAAGATGATTTGTTCTTTGATATCCCATTGAGTTCCTTCTTTCTCTTCAAACATCCTTAACATTTGCATGTAACTTTGGATATCACCTCTCAACCATTATATGAGATGATCAAACAACACATCATACTAAAATTCTCATGTTCTCTTCATTAACTAGTAGTTATGGTATGGATGCCAACAAAGGCTTGATATAAGATGGAAAAATTAAAGAAGGAGGAGGTTAATGATGGGGATCAAGACTAGCTTCATTTTGTTGTATTGTATTCTATAGGAATATACATATTTCATTGTAATACCATTGTTTATAATTCATGTCAACATCAAATTACTCATGACAAGACTCATAATATTACTCTTGAGGTTCATAGGCATCATGGTATTGTTGGTAGGAGTCATATTAGGATTGATAGGGAGGAATTTATTGATAGGTTTTTTTGTATCATTCTTCATAGGGTTATCTAATAATGTGGTGTCCATTTAGAGACGGGAATGGAGGACTATAAGGATTCCATGGATCATAGGGTTGATAGCCATTTTGATAGGATTGTTGAGGAGTGAAATATGGTTTATTGTAGGGTTGATAAGGAGGTTCATGGTAGGATTACTTACCATAGTTTTTCATATCAACCTAATACAATAGATAATATATAGAAAATGATAAAAATATTTGGTCACATATACCTAGGTTTATTACAACTATAATTTATCATTATGAGTCACCATTGGTGTTAAATTGATCAAAAAGTTGATAGAGGAAAGACACACCAACAATATTTCCACTCTCTTATACCTCAGTCCCACTGGGCATGATCGAACTATTGTCACCAAATATTGCACCCTATAAGAGGGTGTCCAAGCCTCTTCTAGATTTGGGAAACATGGGAACACTTTCAAGTATGTGGGTGTACCTATAGTGGAAGTGAGCCTCTAAATTTAAGGGCTAGCTCCCTGAATTAATCTTTTAATGCTTATCACCTAAACTAGTTGATTTATTGTGGGAAAATGAATATAAGTTGCATTAAATAAACCTCTTATAAAGAGTGATCAACCAAAATGTATTTCATATGACCATTTCACTTATTTCACTAAGAAATAAGGCATACAAGCTAATGTCTAAATCTTAAGAGATTCTGACATGAGTGTTTCAATATAAAGGTGATATGCATGAAGGCTATCGAAGGTAAGTGAACCACAGGATAGTTTAAAATATTAAGGCTTATTTTAATCTTCAAATACAAACCCATAAACTTGAAAACAATTCATATGACTTACTAGAATAAGAACTCTTGTATAAACATGAGAGGATAAGGAGAAGAAAGGATAGGAAATTTTCACTTTGCATCACCATATATCAGTATACACACTTAGAAAATTATTCATGAACTCAAAAAAAAATATTGTTCAAATTCAAAATACAAGGTCATTTTAGTAGGGATTCACCATACATGGAGTGGTATTAGATAACAAAGGCCAAAATGGCAACTACTTATAGCATTTGAGAAAGAAGTGGGAAAATTAATGTCTGAATGTCACTAGAACACTTATTATGCTGAGAGGAGTTACATAAGTAGGATAATATAGTAGGAGATAGACCATGTAAGCTCTGATAGGAAAAATGACCCTCCAAGTCATGGAACTCATGAAAAGTGTCGTAGGAGTTCTTATTCTACACAAGAAAACAACTTCTATCATTCAGCCCTTTTTGAACATACAAAAGCTCACTAGGGATAAATATCGTGATTGAAATGAGGGGGAGGGGTTGTATACATGATCTTCCATGCATTGGGTGCATTCCTAATCATCTAGATTCTTTTGAAAGTGAGCCATTACTAGCTGTAGTAAAAAAAACACTTCATTTAGTCACCCCTCACACTTATCTTTAAAATTGGCTTCAATTTTTCATTAAAATTCATAGAATTTAATGAATGACACTTATCAAGGTCCTCCATGGCCTTATATTTCTCAGGCATGCCTTAAATAGATTCCCACTTGAAGTTCTCTCCCTTTTCACTAACTTGTTCACTTTGTTAGTTTTGATTGGATGAGATGAAGCTACTAGTATAAATAATTAAGAGTTTTTTATCTTCATCAATTTTTCATATTTAGTTATTCCATGTCCTAATCTTCCCCCCAAATCAGGTTTCATCTCTTCAAATTCCTTAGAACCTAGAAAACACTCAAAATAGTCAAAGAACTCAATTATGTATTGTATCCATAGAGATAGGGAATACATAAAATGGTTATAAAGGGTCTTTAGGGAGCACCCTACAAGTTTTAGACACTTTCATTCCCACTCTAGTCCATTAGTATAGTTCTTTTCCTTCATTTCCTTCATGGGGTCCTTATTCAGGATTTTGCAGGGTTTTAGATAATGTTGATCTATAGTGATGTTTCATAAATATATTATGTCAATAATCCCAAAAAATTCACTAAAACCTTATTAAATTCCCTATCTTAATTATCTCAACTTAACAAGCTCCAATTCAAAACCTCCAACTACAGGTGAACTTTCGAACTTGCTTACTTGTACCTTGACTTTCAATCTACATACCCTTAAACTATTCTAAGACAAAAGTGTCTCTGTTTGGAGTTTTATCTATATTTTGGAATATTTAACATAATTTTAATACCCCAAAAAACATATTCTATTAATTTATTATTCCCACCTAACTCTAGAAGTGACATTGACCCCCCATTTGGGCTCTAGGCCTAACCATGTCTAATAGGCATATCTGCATACTTGAAAGTCATTACCATCATATTGAGATTATTCCATATATACATGGTTTATATTGGTTTTCAATACTTACCAAATCTATTCACACTCTTTTCTATGTCTCATTACACTTCTGCCCATCCTGCTTACCTCCATTATCCAAAACTACATAGTTTATGCTCTAAGGGAGTACCCTCTATTTGAGACAAAACAAATGGTACTTCCAATGTTCTCCCAAGAAAATTGATTATTTTAGGGGATTATCCAAGTAATATATATCCTATATGAATATCTTTTCCATTAATAAGGTCATTATACCTTCTAATTCCATCAAAATCAAATACAAACCCTTATGAAAGGAACTGTGTGCAGGGTTCTCCCATGTGGACTATGTGTTGCACCATAGAGTCATTTATATGATTTATTTCCATTTTAAAGAGAATATAAATACTATAATTATTATTATTAAGGTTCTAAAATATCCATTAATCACTCTAACCTTCCATAAACCTCTTTTTACATCTTAAACTCTCAAGACTGTGTGCATTTCTTGACTGTGTTTTGCTCCAAGGCATCATACCTATAGTTGTTTTTATATGTTAAATCCTTGAGTATAGTTATTAAATACCTATTAAAATTGTTCCTAAACACACCAATTCGTTTCCATACCAATATAAGTCATTTACATACCTTTATATGATTCAAACTATTTTTTTCTAGCTTACTGTCACATCTCAGTCAACTACAGTTTGTTGTGCAGGGCCACAAAGGTGACCTTAATCTTTGATAGCTATGTCATAAAATACATGGGAATAATATAAGGTATTTAGGAAATAGTTTTTTATTTTATATTTATCTCTATATTCATAAGTTTCTATGATCAATCTCTTATTATGAACTTGTACGACTTCACAGTCCATTATATGTCAATATCTCATGTGAGAGACACCTATAGGTGTGGATGGGACCCTAAATAAATAATTAACCTTATCTACAAACATTATTTGATGAATATACATTAAAATTATGATCATAAACTCAATTTTTCCATCGTAATTGGATATATGCCTTATTCACAATTTTGTGTATGAAGTTCTTTTGATGTTTAACACTGTAGATCTCAATGTCTAAGTTTAGTGCATAAAAGTGCACCTTTGGCCCTTTCAACAATAAATTTACATTAATAATATTCCCTCTATTTTTTTTATATATCTTATACTATGTGGATGCTACAAGGCAAAGTCATCAAGATGCATCAAAACTATTATAAACATTTTTGTAAGATATCAACAAAGTAGCAAGGTGCTCTATTTTGATGTTTTAGGGATTTGATCCCTAAATCTATAGTCATTCCCTTTTATCATGGCTTCCACTTCCCTTTGATAACCTAAAAGATAAAATATGTTTTCCATGATATACACAATATACTATGACTCTAACGAATGTTCCAACTTGTCCAATATTCTTCATGTAAGGACCTTCATATCTCTTCTAGTGCCATCTATAGGTTGGAATTCTAATGTATAGGTAGTGGATGAAACTATGATAAATATTCATGATTATTTGGTTTAAATGAGGTTTGGATACTTTTAAAAATTTACAAATAGGCTCTTCTCACTACATAAAATCCTATCTAGCTCATATACTTAATCATCAATGTATTTTGTTTTCATGAGGGCACCTGTAGGTGTACTTTGAGTTGCATATAGGTAGTAAGCATGAAATGGTCCATGTATTCAAAAAATATTCCTTCATAATCAATTTATATACCCTCAGTATATTATAACGTATCATTATTATTTTCTAAATCATGATACAAGCTCTCTCACCTCATTTTAAGGCTTTCACTTCTTATAGGCACCTTTAGGTACAACTCTATGTTATATGATTATGTGGGTGATTGAGTTAAGTATTATGGTCCCTAATTTTGTCAAGTGAAGGGATTTTAATTTATTTTTCTTTATATGATAGTGTGTTAAAAAATTGATGACCTCCATCACAACTCCATAGATGTGTCTTAGAGCCTTGTACAAATCACATAGTTGACTGTGTATGATAATCTTATAGAAAACTCATGGAATATTTTTTTAAAGGTTGATATTGAAAGGTGAGGGGACTAAGTAAACATTGAGAACATGATAATAAACCTATCATCACCTTATGAAGTCACTACCAAATCATAAAGATTTTATAGATAGTGGAAACCTTTCTGTTATCATAGATTTCCATGTCTTATAGAGTCAATTCTAGTAGCTAGATTGTATAGACTTATCTAAAGAAGAGAAAAATATAGAGCGTATGGAAAATAGTGAGAATAAAAACACAATAAATTTATTGGAGATGATTCATAAACTACAGTTAACCAATCCTTGAAATATTGTTATGAAAATTAACCCCTTAAGTGTAATATCACCCACCAAAGGTGTTTGGTTTGAAAATTCTCCAACTGGACATACTAAGCACAAACTCGTTGACTAGTTATATATGTCTAAAATGGATATGGAGTAAAAATGGGACTAAGAAAGTTTAAGATTCATCTCATAACCTTATTCCACACTCTCCTATAGGTGATACAAGCGCTAAAATTCTCCTTTTTCAATTGGTTTCTTTATTTTTAGTTAGGAAACCTACAAGATTCAGATGGAATGACATTTATGACTTATAATCTGACACATTAGATGTTGGGAAGAAAAATAAGACACTTAGACACCTTGAAAACCATGAGGCTTTCATATATGAATCCTAAATGTATACTAAGTGACTCAAAATTAAATATAAAAAAATTAAACTATGACCAAGGATAAATGGCATTAAATTACATTGAATAAACTATAACACACTCTATAACAAAATATTATACCGCTATATAAGTTTTTTTTACTATAGGGTGGTTGGCCCATTTTAACTTATGGTTAACACTATCAATAGGGCCCATGTAACATATTGGTTGGACATTAGGTTTAGATGATTCAATATATCAGTTATTGAAAGATGAACCTAAAAGGTAAGCCTTTTCTCAAATTTTTTTAATTGGTTCCAAAGTTAGTGTGCCTTCATTCTATTATATATATATATATATATATATATATATATATATATATATATATATATATATATATATATTTTATAGACTCGAATGTTATTCAAAATATTATACAGCATGGTGGCCACACTTTATGCACTGTCTAAAATTTTCTAATAGGCTTAAACAATATTTCTATGAAATAATTTATGTTGTGTCTCATCCTTAGTTTTTTACATTTGTATCACCACTTCTCCATTTGAATCTATAAATCCATTTAAATCATTTTTATATTTATTAGGTCAATCAGATTCTTTTTAACATTTTTAGCTAAAAGAAATTGATTTTCTCGTTGCTCAAACTCTATTTATTTTAGGTATTTATGTTCATCACCTTCCTCTTCTTTGCCCTATGTATGGTGCCACTTTGACTATCAAAACTAGAGGAGACTGTATGTAATTAGTTAATAACCAAATTATGTCTCCCATCCTTTTGACATTGCATCTTTTTAACCCATTGTGGAACAATAAGTTCCCCTTATTATTCTTGCGGACTTGGGACTTTAGTGGTAGACAGTGGAGTGATCATTGGAAGGGTAGTTATTACTGGATGTGATAATAAAGGACTTATTTGAATTGGGAATTGGAGCCATAGATAACTTTATTTTTCTATGGTGAGGCTTCCCTCTTTTGGGTGACTTTAGACACATATTTGGTACATCCTAATTTTTTTATTATTTTCATTATGGGTGACTGTGTAAGTGTTGATTGTGGAAACATAAGATCTAATTGAGCTGATGAAGTAGGGGGATTGGTGGCTTCTTAGGGTCAAAAATGGACATTCAATCTAAATTAACAAAATATAATCCCTTTTTGGTAGTTCTTATTAGTGTGGATGTTGAAAGAATGGATGAATCACCTAAATTTGGAAATTGTGGCCCTAGAATGGCTAGAGGAAAATCTAATAGATGAGGCATAGACAATAGTAAAAAATAAATTCAAGTTAAGAAAATACTTTATTAATTATTTTTATTTGATCTTTAGTGAGGATATATTGGTCTAATCTTTTATATGGGGATTAGTCTTCTTGTAAACTTCCTAGGCTCATTGCTTTGGCATTTTCTATTTCTACTTCCTCATCTTCTTCTTATATAGGTCGATCCCCACTTGACCTTCGTTATGGTCCCATAATTTTTTTTACATTTCCTTAATACTCATCCATGGCATAACCCACTAAGAATATTACATGTTTCCTCCTCATCAAGGGATATGTCTAGTTCAATAAGACCTATTGATGGTTTTTATTCTTTTTTTTAATGTTGGAGGAGGCTAAAAGAAATTCAAAGTTCATTTGGAAAGTGACTATGGGGGGAATTTTAGGTGAATGGGATGATAAGATAAATTATGTATCCATAGTAGTATGGACTTCTAGTGAAAGATCCGGTGATGGAATCGAGAGTGGAACAATATTGGTGGAAGGAATGATGGAGATATATCTTGTTCAGGAGATAAAAGAGTGGATGGAATAGATGAGAAGGAAGCTTTCAAAAACTCTTGGAGGCTCATAGGTGTTAGAATTTGAAGAAGAAGAACCACAAATAATGTTATCTTTTTCATATAGTGAGGAGGTGTAGTCGTCTCAAATATAATATTTATATGTATGGAGGCTATATGGGTACTAGGGAGACCTATAAGAATTTATTTTATGATTTAGTGGTTATCCTCCATTTGACAACTACTCTCTCTCTCTCTCTCTCTCTCTCTCTCTCTCTCTCTCTCTCTCTCTCTCTCTCTCTCTCTCTCTCTCTCTCTCTCTCTCTCTCTCTCTCTCTCTCTCTCTCTCTCTCTCTCTCTCAAGTTATTTTATTTTCCTATATGAGAGAGATGTTTGTCTTGTCTTGATGGGTCATATAGTTGTGTTGAGAGTTAGACTCCAAATCCTTTTTTACTACTCCAACATCTCATTTATTTACTCTTTGATGATGTATAAGTCATGTTGAATGTCATGGGAAACTATCATGTACATTTTATTGTTATCCATATGGGCCCATACTTCTTGATTATTAGAGAATGAACCTTATTTGTGTGCTTCCTATAGTTTTATACTTATCCTAACTCTTAAGTTATGTGTATATTTTTATTTTTGTGAATTATAAATTCACATAAATATATATATTTCATGATTTATAAATCACATCCTTTTTCTCCTTTAATATTTTGGAGTTACATTCAAAAGTAACTCCTTCCTCCACTTGGCACAAACTTCCCTCCACACTCTAAAGGAATAGGCCATAAGTGACACACATAAGGGAGGCTTATATGTTAATCATGGGATTCCTTGTAATTGCCATTATTTTATTTTTTATCTCTGAAATATCCTTTCTCTCTTAACTTCCTCACTAAAAACATGAATCTCTCTCTCTTTTTCTCAAATTTCTATTGCTTCCAAAGCTATAATTGTGTATATTTTTGGTGACAAGATTTTTTTTAAGATCACATGGGATTTTCTTTGATATGTTGGTTTCACCATTTTAAAATATTTATATAAACATTGTGTCTTGATCTCTTCAAGGTAATTTTATTATTTTACATTCATTTTCTCATTTATTTTATTGTTTAAGTCAATATATACCAACATTTATGTCATGGTATCAAAGTAGCTTTCCTTTTAATATTGGTTTGTGAGTCTATAGATATTTTGAGGAATCAAGAATTTTTTTTTGAAAGGAATAAACTCTTGAAATATTTTTTACTATGTCTCCTTTTCTTCACCTTTTTACTTAAATTTGTAACCTCCTATCAAGTTATTTCACATTTCTCCTAAGGTCTAGTTTCTCTTCCTTCAACTGGTCCTAGGTGAGACTATCTGCATAGGTGTCCTTATTTATTTGCATATTTCATGTTACCTCAAAACAAAATCAAGACTCCATTCTCATTGTATTTTTTACCAATTATAAGAATTTATTATTATTGGTTAAGAGTCATCTTTTTACTAAATTCTCATTTGGACCTTTATTAATATTTGATCCCTAAATGATCAATCACTTTGGTTAATACTCTTTGTGAAATGATCTTCTATTATAGTATTGCATAGTATTATATTCTTTTTTTTGGTAGTTTTCTTGCTCAATAATTTTCACTCTCTTCCTTTATTATTTTTTTAGTGATTCTTATGCTTTCCATGATCGTCCCATATATGTTTGGATCTTACAATTTGGTAATGCCTTTTCTGAGTTTTGTTTCTCAATAATATTATGAGGTATAAATATTTTTCACTAATGTAAACTCTTTTTAAAATAATATTCAATGATTTTTTATAACTTATAACATTGTTATTTCTTAGTTACTTTATTTGATCAATGTATAATTTTTCATCACAATTTAATAAAATTTTAATCCAGTGGTTTTCATTTTTATTACATAGTATCAATAAAAAAATTTATGGTATTCCATTAGATTTTTAGTCAATGGAAACTTATTTATAGGAATAAATAAATATTATTATATCTTTTTTAACTAGATTTAACTTTAAATATTTATAGCTTGTTTGATTTAATGATATCCATTAAAAAAACATAGTTTCCTCATGATAGAATTGGATCAATTAATGATAGAATTGAACCTAATTTATCCCTAGAACACATATTTTACTTTTAGTTAGGCTTAAGGGGCTCAAATTGTCACCAATTTCCTTCATGATAAAATTAGTGGACTATTTCATTTATTTTGTTATGATATCAAGGTTAATTTAACCCCTAAATTACATTATGTATAGGTAAAATCAGGTTCATAGGGTTTAATTTAATCTAAATTATGTCACTAATTCCAACATTCAATTAATTGCCTTAATATGTCAATAAATATGGGCTAGTTTATCCTTAAATCATAACCTATAACTATAGTTACGTTAAGTGGGTTCATATTTGACTTAATCACCCTCATGTTTACATTTGTGACAAAATTAGGGTTTACAGTTTAGATTTTAAGGTTTTATGTTATAACAATCAACTAAATAGCTTGATATGTTAGGAAATATGAGCTAATTTATCCCTAACTAACATCCTAGACTTGTAGTTAGGTTCAATATCATAACATTGGTCGCAATTACCTTCATGTAAATGCATTTATCATAAAATTTGGGTTTAGGGTTTGTATTTATGATAAAATTAGGGTTTAGGTTTTAGGATAAACATGTTAGGAAAAATAAAATAATTTAATCCCTTAAATCACATCATAGACTTACACATAGGTTTAGATTGGCCTTGATTTTCCTTTGTGTTTATATTTGTGATAAAATTATAGTTGATTGAGCCATAAATTAGGTTTATTAAGCTCACTTTGACCCAAATCACTTCTCTAATTGCATTAATTGACTAATTTAATAAATTAATGACATAATTATAGCTAATCAATCCCTAAATCACATATTTCTCTTGCAATTAGGATGAAGAGGCTGAAATTGGCCTCATATTCCTCTCTAATTGAATGAATCAACTATTTGGTTCATTATATAATGACATTATGGTAAATTACACTCCGAATCACCTCATATAAAACTATAAGTATGTTCATGTGGCTCAAAATTTTAAAATTCATGTCATTAATTTCATTATTTGACTAATTGGCTCAATATATGATGAAATCAAAACCATTCTAGCCTCAAATCATGTTGTATAGTCATAATTACCTTCAAGAGCCATATATTCACCCTAATTAACTCCAAAAGCGAATTAATTAACTATTTAATTCATTATATAATGACATCTAAGTTTATTGAGCCCAACACCATATCCCACATATGTCAAACTTGGATATGTCATTAAACGAAATGATTATTTACCTCATTCTCTAATGAAATTGGAGATAATAAATCACCAAATCACATTTTATAGTCATGCATATAGGTTTAAGGGGATCAATTTAGCTCTAATTTCATTAATATTAGAGCATTGGACTATTTATCTTATTTAGTTATGACATTGGGGATTACAAGGTAAAACTAAATTCTTTGTAGTCAAAGCTAGTTCACAAGATTGAATTTCACTCAAATTGTATCACTGATTTCCACAATTTAATCAATATAAGATAATTTTTCCTTAAATCAAATCCTAGATATTAATTTATGTTCAAAAGATTCAAATTTATAGTAATTTCTTGAACCATTAAAAAATGGACTCATTCATTCATTTTGTAATAAAACTAGTCCTGGTTGAACTCTCAATAGTGTTTTTATATAGTTGAAATTATAATTATAGATGCAAACTCACAAAATTTCAACACTTTATCCACGATGTCATTTTTATTTTAGTGTATATCATGACACACTCCACTTTAAAAAAAAAAATATAAATATAAACTAAATAAGTATAAACAAGTCTATATCATTATACATAGATAAGTATAAACATGTATTAGTAGACTATAATTTTATTTTTTATGTGATGTGAACATAAAATGTATGTGTTATAGTACATACACATTATGCTTTATTTGAGTTCAAAAACTTAAACCTTTTGCTTGGAAATGGCTTGGATTTCAAATACAAAGGCTTGGACCTATCAACACACAACCAAATTTGAGATTTTTGAGGAAAAAAATAAAATTAAATTCCATCACCAAATACACTATGAATTACAATGATAAAAATCATAAAATTTCTACCACATCAATGATCATGCCCTTTTCGATTATATTAATTTTATAATTTTTGAGTTATTTTATGGTTTCAATCTATGTTGATTTCTAATTATATTTTTTTAGGTAATGACATGCTAAAAATATACATGTATATATATGTTTGTGTATATTTATTTTATTCATCCAAAAACAATAAACATTTTATGGTTACAAACTAGGCCTAATTCTATACGTATTGCCAAAAAAAAAATTAAGGTATTTGGGGTTCCACATAATTGGCTATCCATTTTTTTTAGTTTTTAGTATCTATTTAAAGTAAACTTAATAAAAAATATATAATTCTTGAATATATATATATATATATATATATATATATATATATATATATATATATATGTATGTATGTATGTATATATTCAAGAATTATATATTTTTGATTATGTTTACAATTAAATAGATACTAAAAACTAATGTGTGTGTGTGTGTGTGTGTGTGTGTGTGTGTGTGTGTGTGTGTGTGTTGAAAACTAGATGATCTTATCTAAAGTATTATGAAATTTTTTGAAATAAAATTAAACTATGCTGAAAATATTAAGGGCTACATGGTCAGTTATCTATTCTATTTTTATTTTTATTTTAAAGTTCCTGTCCAATTTTTAGATGTTTCACACAGTTATACATAGCCATTTTATTTGAAAAAAGTGTTTTTGAAACTAAAATAAAAATTATAAAATATATGTTATTACACCATCTTTAAATTTTGAGTTTAATCATCTCAAATGATATATAGAAGTTTAAATTTATTGATTTTGATGTCTAAATGTTGCGTCTTGATTCCTTGCTAACTAAACTATTTGATTCTCTATGGATATTTATAGTTGAAAAAATTAATTTGATTATTTTTAATTAAGCTTTGAGATATATGTTACTATGGGACAAGTATGTTGATTAGGTTACATGATTGCATTACTATGAGTTAGCTTTAGTGTATATATCTACATTAAAAACATGTTGATTTGTTATTTCAATTATATTCTATGATGAACATATATAATAATTTTATGATCTAAATACCTATTTATTGTGAGGTTGATGCAGGAGAACTCATACTTTAGAGTATTATGGAGGGGGACCATCATTAGAGAGGATGACATAGATGGAAATGTTGGATGATGATAGAGAAACTAGCTAAAACCTTACACACACCATATTAGCTAGCACATGTTAAATGCATAATAAATGGTTAGCATAATTTATTTTTATATTTTTGGCATTAGATAGTTTAACATGGTTTCTAGAATAACTTAATAGTTTTATGGAATTTGTCTTGTATGACTTGTATGTGTGATCATCAAATACTTTTAGAAATGTGATTTTTATAATTATATTTAAATTCATATTTATTGATTGATTTATCATTAAACCATCATGACATTTGAAGGGATAATTTAATTAGAAAATATACTAATTATTGTAACTAGAAATAAGTTAATAAAATATGATAAATTATATTTTAAGAGGAAAAAATGGAAATAAAATTAAATAAAATAAAAAATAGTAATAAATAAAAAAAGAAACTCATATTTAGGAAAAAGGGGCAAAAAATCGTAAAAAAGAATTAAAACAAAAAGTGAGATATTTTTAAAACAAGGAGAAAAGATTAGAAAAGGGATCACAATGCTCAAAGGGATAAGGTAATACATAATAAGGGAGGAGAAGAAGGTAAAGTGGAGCACAGAAGGGATTAGTATCTACTATGATCTAGAGAGGTTGGTATTGTTATTAAATCTTAACTTAGGAAAGTTCTCTAAATATTTGGGTACAAATTCCTAGTGATATATGTTTATTATCATATTATGTATATGTGAAGCTACCAACCCAAAATTGGTAGGGCTTGAGTATATCAAATGATAATAATAACAATAGATTATAGGTATAATAGCTAAGCGTCTATGTATATAATTATCATTAATTTTTTTTCAAAAGTAGATATTTGGAATGAGTAACAAATTGATATTTGGTAGTATAACTAGCAGTAAATTGTAAGTCACTCTTTTACATACTAGTTTGGAGGTAATAACATCCTGTTGATCATACAACATATACATACTTAGATGAATAACCATGATGAATTAAATTAGATGAAATTATAAATTTATTATGTATATATACATACTTGAAATGCTAATTACTTAATAGAGATATGTAGCTTTTAAATTTAATTTGGTATGTATTTATTTAATTTTGAAAATGTTTAGATATACATCATCAAGTGACAGTCACATTTTTATATATACTATAAATTAAGTGACTTGAAATGTCAATTTATTGAGAACTATAGTATATCATAAGGGGAATATATAAGTCTATATGTGTCTGTACACAAAAATATTTCTATAAATATATATATCACCTATATTCCAATGTCTTACCTTATAAACATAGCAATTTAATCTTGTATTAAGATGATATATTCTTAGTTAGTTCTTCAATTTTCAATGTGGTGATTTAATTTGGTATGGAAAAATTCAACCTTTCATGCAACACCTCAATTTTATATACAACACTTTAACTTTATATTTAGCAATATGATATATACAATGAGTATATTCTTGGGCAATGAATTAATAAATTAGGTTATTTGAATATATGGTGACTCATATCTAGGAATAGTATACATAAGTTTATGTATGGTGATTTATGGTGATGTGTCTATTTATGGAAACTTATTAAGATCGATATTATCCACCATCTTATATATTGGATGTTAGCATAATAGTTTTTGTGTTACTGATCTTATATCTTAGATGTTAGCATAATAGTGTATGAGCATGCTAAACATAGAAATTTCTATGTATAGAATATAGACTAGCGTAATAGTTTTAAATTTTTTAAAATGCTTGTATAAGAATATATTGAATGCTTATTATATTCGTAAATGCTATTTCATATTACGCTAAGTGTAAAGATGGTGAAATTCATATATGTAGATGTTTTGTAAGTATTTCATGTTTGTGTAGTCACATGTATGTTTCCAATATAGTTATCTTTAGAGAATAATATAAAATAATAAAATAATAAGTGATGGATAATGTTTGATATCTAAGCTATCATGGATCAAATTTGAATAATGTGGTGAGGATGTATACTAAATTTGTAATACATATTTATGTCTAAGTATTTTTACATATGGGTTAACTCTCACTATAATTAGTTTAGTTAACGTGAGGTTAATATAAAGGAAATATATACTCGTACGTCTTAACATTATGTATTGTTAATGAGGATTATATTATACTATGGTCCACTTTTACCCATTGAGAATTATTTTATAGTATTTAGAACTATTATAGAGTTGTGTATGAGACATACCATGGATATATATATATATATATATACATATTATGTGTGTGTATTGGGATGTGTGCCTATAAATATAGATTTTGAATAGTATATCATCATGGCATTGGGTGACTCATATATCTATCTAATGGATTAAACTCTTGTGTATCATATAAGATCAATTTGGATATTGACGAATATTTATATTTGAATCCTTAAATGAAAGACTATGTAATCTTGAGAACTTGTGTATGAATTTTATCTACTTTGTTTATATCAAGATAAAAGTCTATTTAGTTAAGGATAAAAACTATGAAAGAGTTTTATATTGTTGAATCCCTTATACATCATTTTAAAGATTGTTGGAATCATAATTAGTTGCTTATTTAGAAATTTAAATAAACATTGACATAATATTTACTTATCATTTGAGTACTTACATGTGGTGCACATTATGATGTGCAATTACTCATATATAGGAAATATACCTATAGAAAGGTATGGGTAAAATAATACATAACACTTCCTAAGGACCAAAAACTTTAACCATATGAAAGTAGTCTTAAGCTATTTATGTGAAAGATTAAGTTACTAGTAATTTTCTATAGATATTAAGACTAACTACTTTTAAGTAAGTAGTGTGTACATGAAATTGGTAAACTATATTGTTATTGCTTGTATTATATATTTTATAAGCTATTTATGTGAAAGATTAAGTTATTACTAATTTTCTATAAATATTAATACTAACTGCTTTTAAGTAATTATTATGTACATGAAATTGGTAAACTATGTTGTTACTGCTTGTATTAAATATGTCAAATCCATTGTAGATTACATTATGTAATTTAAACATAGGGTATATCTGGTTGGTATAAACTATACTTGTTTGCCTATTATTTAAAATTATGAGACATTTGACTATTAAAATTATAAGACTAGTAGTTTGTACTTGAGTAGTATGCTCACATACAATAAACTATGATATTATGGGATATCAGAGAGTGTATTATGTTTAAAAACTATAATACAAAATGTATGTTATACCTGGGTGGTACAAACTATGAATATTATGTCTAGATGCATTCATATATTTTATTGACTAAATGTATGCATGTTAATTATTTATAAGAATAGTATAATTTATGACAGTTAGTAGGTCCTTATTTATGCATGCATATAACCCTCTGAGAGTATATTAAATTTTTGAATGGAATATTATATGTTTAATGTGAATTAAGACTTGTTATATCTAGTAGATTAAATAGAAGCTTATATTTACATTGATTTATACTACTTTATTATGACTAGTTGTGGTATTCAGTAGTTATGCTTAATAATACCTAGTTATGATAATATGGGTTATCATACTTTGTAGTATATTTCAAAACTACTTATAGTAATTAGAAATTTTAGTTGAATAAATATTTTATCCCAATGGTATAAAATGTAGTTAGTATTTTTATTATGGGATAGATATACTATGAAGATTCATTCATACATTTGATAGAATAAATGTATATTGTTCTATTATCATGTGCTTAGCATGTTATTTGATCTGATTGCTATTAGGATGTAAAATATATGAATCTATTGGTTATATTATGTTAACTAAATCTCATATTAGTGATACTGAATAAGTAGTGAGATAGATTTCACTAGCTTAATAACATCACAATGCCAGACGAAGGTAATCCGATCAAGTGGTGTGTATGAATTTGACTGATCCATATACCATTTATTATTTAAAAGCTTGTACCAAACTAATTTTTAGTGAGACATTTTCATTTCATGAGTATGATTTACATATTTGTGTGATATCTTGTAATATAATGAGATACTATGATACATCGCATGTTTAATTTTATAAATCATACAACGCACATGTACTAGCTTACCTTTATGAATTATTATGCCATCACTATCTACTAATCCGTGAAGTGAGGGATATTTTATAATGAATTTAGTGTGGGGGATTTTTGGTTCATGGTTGGTGTGAAAAAGTGTTTGGATTATGCTTCCCCTCCCCATAATATTACTGACTTAGGGACAAAATTTGAGATTGCCACAAATACTAGAGTCTAAGGAACTATGCTCTAAAGAGCCATGTATCTTATATATGTACATTATATTGTATAATATTTATTATTTAAATATTATCATGATGACTTGTAATTACTTATTTCTTGTACATTGATAGTAATGGTTTTAGGCATGTATCAATCATGGCTAGTTAATTATAATTACTTTATATATTTGTATTATGATGCGGTTTTTATGGTTATTGTTATCAATGATGTATGATTTAACATGATTCATTTATATTTATCATACTTATATTATTTTATATGATAAATAACTATATTATTATGGTGTAATCTATTTATAGTATATGTATTTATATTTTTTTTTAAAGTTACATATTTCTAAGTAGATTCTAGCGAGAATGTTACATGTAGTATTAAAGTTATGGTTCAAACTCTAGGACCTAATGAGTGCATTAGAGAATTTATATCCTTTTATTTACCAAAAAGGATAAAAGTGAAATGTGTGTTGTATATTATGCGGGTACCTTAGTAGCATTTGTATCCTCTTAGAGTTGTTAAAGGGTTCGTTTATCAAGTCTCTCAATGGTGATGGTTGTAATCAATACTTGGTAGGAAAGTGCATATCATAGTTTATGAGTCAAGAATAAGATATTTCTATAATATTTTGATCACTTAGATAAAACATATCGATTTTTATTATATTATTATTTGTTAATCAGGTAACCTTTGCCATTTTATGTTTTGTGTTGTGAGTTTTTAAAAGGCATGGGATGCCTCTCACTTAAGTATATATGCATTAGTTTTTTTTGTCTTATATACAGTAATATTATGAGTGGAAAATCTTATGAGGCCATTTTTATATTGGTAACACCTAGTGTGGTGGGAATTCTCCTTATAATGGAGTGTAGTCATTTTTGTGGAGGACTCTAATGTGTTATGAGTTGGCTGATGAGTCGAAACCCCATATGTTTACATGGATTAGGGAAAATGTGTTATCTCTCATAGCTACCTTAAAGGTGTGTTGGTACTCACTCACCCTCTTTTGACATTACTTTAATCTCACTAAGTGGATTCATATTTTCATGATGTTGATTAAGTGTTCCCTTAGTCAAAAACTTGCTTCTATAATGTTGTTTTGACCCTATTCCCTAGAGTTCATGGGATAGTGTGATATAATTCTCATTTATAGGGAAGTTGTATAAATGGATTGAATTGATGCTTCTATGATTACTATTTTTATTTATAGTTGTGGAAATAGGTTGTGATACTGCACTTATAATATTGGTAAGAATGTAATGATTTTGGAAACTTGGGTTATGGTGTTTTATTTATACCATGTGAGGGTATTTATGAGTCATGTTGTTGAGATATTAATTCCATAATATCCATTGGTGAATTTTTAGATTCATACTTACCCGTGCTACTTTATATAATTTGGTAAGTTTGACCTCATGGAGTGGTGAACCATGAATTTATATTGGTTCTGAATTAGGATTTATAGGTTGATTATAATTTTTATGTATTATTTACCCATGATTAGATTGATATTATTATCACCTTGCTTAAAACATGTTGCTTTAATGAGTCATATATGCACCTTCACCTAGAGAGATATGAAATAAGATGTAGAAAACATCTTGTTAATCTAAGGGGTTGAGATAAACTTATAACTTGTTATGTAACTAGATAAAAAATGTATGGAAGCATTATCTCTATTATTCTCTTTATAAGGTTGTAAGGATGG
>JARHVA010005465.1:387500-402500 GCA_037957365.1 Torreya grandis | reverse complement strand
CTATGGTATAGATGCCAACAAGGACTTGATATAAGATGGAAAAAATAAAGGAGGAAGATGTTGATAATGGGGATCAAGATATAATTCATTATATTATATTATAGTCAACAATACTATACATATTACCTTATGATACCTTTGTGTACAATTCATGTAAACATTTGATTCTTCATGACAAGACTCATAGGAATACTTTTGAGGTTCATAAGCATCATGTTATGGTTGGTAGGACTCATATTGGGATTGATAGGGAGGCATTTATTGATATGTTTATGAGTAGCTTTATTCATTTGGTTTTCAAATAACAAGGTGTCCTTATGGAGATGGGAATGGAGGACTATAGGTCTGCAATGGCTCATAAGGTTGATAGCCATTTTTACAAGACTATTAATGAGTAAAATAGGGTTCATAATAGGGATAATAAGGAGGTTCATGGTAGGAGTACTTACCATAGTTTTTCATATCAAACTCATACATTATATGAGATTAAAAAAATTATCAAAATCTTTAGTGAGATATACCTAGGCTGCTTACAAATAGATGTCATCATTTTGAGTCATCATTAGTTCTAGATTGCTAGCTTCCAAAAGCCAATAGAGGAAAGACACACCAATAATATTTCCATTCTCTTAGATGTTGGTCCCACAAGGCATGATATAAATATTTTCACCAAATATTCCACCCTATAAGAGTGTGTACAATCCTCTTCCACATTTGGCTAACATGGGAACACTTCCAAAGTTATGGGTGTATCTATAGTGGAAGTGAGCCTCTAGATTTAAGGGCTAGCTCCTTGAATGTGTTTTGAAATGATTATAACCTAAAATAGTTGATTACTTATGGGTAAAATGGATAAAATTTCCATGAAATAAACCTATTATAAAGGTTGATGTACCAATATGTCTTCCACATGACCATTGTACTTCTTGCACTAAGAAATAAGGCATATAAGCTAACATCTAAATCTTAAGAGATTATAACATGAGTCTTTCAATATGGAGGTGATATGCATGAATTTTATATAAGGTAAGTGAAAAATATTGTAGTTTAAAACACTAAGGCTGATTATACACTTAAAATATAGATCCATACACTTGACGACACTTCATATGACTACTTAGAATAATAAATCTTACATAAACATGAGAGGATAAGGAGAAGAAAGGATATGAGATTATAAATTTGCATCACCATATACACATTTATAAAATTATTCATGAACTAAAAAACAAACTTGAATTAATGTTCAAAGGTAAAATACAAGGTCATTCAAGTAGGGATTCACCATACATGGAGTGGTATTATATTACAAAGGCCAAAATAGAACCTGCTTATAACATTTGAGAGAAGTGGGAAAAGAGAAATACAAAGGTCACTAGAATAGCCATGATTTTGAGAGGAAGATTTACATAAGAATTATAATGTATTATTAGATATACTATTTAAGGTTTGATAGGCGAAATGGCCCTTTTAGTCATGAAACTCATGAAAAATGGCGTAGGAGTTCTCATTCTACAATAAAAAAATACCTTCATAATTCACCCCTTTTGGAACATCCCAAAAATCACTAAAGAAAAATATCATGATTGAACTAAGGCGGATGGGTTTTACACATGCTCTTATATGCATTCATTATATTCCTAATCATCTAGATTATTCTGGAAGTGATCCATCACTGCCTATAGTCAAAAAAACATTTCATTCAATGAAATATCTAACATAATTTTTATACCCTGAAAAACATGTTAAATTAGTTTATAATTCCCACCTAATTATATAATTGACATTGACCCCCCATTTGGGCTCTAGGCCTAACCATGTCTAATAGGCATGTGTGCATACTTCAAAGTTCTTACCATCTTGATGAGATTATTTCATATATGCATGGTTTATCATGGTTTTCCACACCTACCACATATTTTCACACTATTTTCAAGGTCTCATTACACTTATTTCCATCTTATTTAACTCCATTATAAAAATCTGTAGAGTTTATGCTCTAGGGAAGTACCCTCTGTCTAAGACAAAACAAATGGTACTTCCCATGTTATCCCAAATAAGATGATTATTGTAGGGGATTATCCAAGTTATATATATATATATATATATATATATATATATATATATATATATATATATATGATGTTTAAATATATTTTTCTTTTATAAGGTCATTATACCTTCTAATTTAATAAAAATTTAATACAATTCCATGGGAAAGTGACTGTGTGCAGGGTTGTCCCATGTGGACTGTGTGTTGCACCACAAAGCCATTTTTATGCTTTATTTCCATTGTCAAGAAACTATAGAGACTATAATGATCATTATTAATGTGTTAAAAACTCCATTCATGACTTTGACCTTCCATGAACCCCTTCATTCACCTTGCACTGTCAAGATTATGTGTATTTCTTGGTTGTGTTTTGCTCCAAGGCATCATACCTATATGTGGTTTTGCATGTTTAAGCCTTGAGTATAGTGATTAAATAACTATTCATGGTTTTTATAACCACACCAAGTCATTTCCATACCAATCAAATTCATTTTCATACCTTGATATGATTCCAACCATTTTTTTTTAGCTTCATGTCACCTCTCAGTTAGCTACAGTTTGTTGTGGAGGGCCTTGTCAGTGACCTTCATCATTGATACATGTGTCATAAGATCCATGGGAACCATTTGAGGTCCTTAGGAAGGAATTTTTTATCTGATAAGTATCTCCATAGTCATATTTTTCCATGTTCAAGATCTTATTATACACTTGTAAGGCTTCATAGTCCACTATATATCAACATCTCAAGTGAGAGACACCTATAGGTGTGGATGTGACCCCAAAAATAGAATTCCAACCTTCTGTGAAAACATTATTTAATGAATCTAGATTATAACTTTGATCATCAACTCAATTCTATCATACTATATGGATACATTCCTTATTCATAATTTTGGGTATGAAGTTCTTTTGATGTTCAATTCTATAGATCTCACTGTCTGAGTTTAGTGCATAAAAGTGCATCTTTGGGCCTTTCAACATTGAATTTCCATTAATCATCTTCCCTCCATCTTTTTTAGATATTTTATACTCTGTGGAGGATACAAGGTAAAGTCATCAATATGCATCAAAACCATTATAAACCTTGTTATAAGATATCAACAAAGTAATAAGGTTCTCTATTATGATGTTTCACTGATTTGATCCCTAAATCTATAGTCATTCCCTTTTATCATGGTTTCCACTTACCTTTGATAACCTAAAACTGAAAATAGTTCTTCTATGATATAAAAAAAATACTATGACTCTAATGAATGTTCCAAATTGTCTAATATTCTTCATGAATGTACCTTCATATCTCTGCTAGTACGACTTACAAGTGAGCATTCCAATGTATAGGTAGTGGATGAAGCTATTAGAAATATACATGGTTCTTGGGATTAAATGAGGTTTGAACCATTTTAAAAAGTTCCAAATAGACTCTTATCACTATATATAATCCTATCTATCTTAGATACTTCCTCATTAATGTGATTTATTTCCATGAGGGCACTTGTAGGTGCATATTGAGTTGCATATAGGCATAAATTATGAAATTGTCCATGTATTAATAGAATCTAACTTCATATTCAATTGATATCCCATAAATGTATTCAAA
The DNA here is from genome assembly GCA_037957365.1 of Torreya grandis. NCBI lineage: Eukaryota > Viridiplantae > Streptophyta > Pinopsida > Cupressales > Taxaceae > Torreya > Torreya grandis. The sequence continues at coordinate 398,850 of JARHVA010005465.1, read as the reverse complement.
TTTAGAATTATGATGTTTTAAATATTAATACAAACTCTTGCACCTCATTTTAATGATTTCACTTCCTATGGGCACTTATAGGTACAACTCTATGTTATATGACTATGTGGGTGATTGAGTTAACTATCACAATGCATTATTTTGTCAAGTGAAGGGATTTCACTTGATTTTTACTAATATGAGAGTGTTCTCAACATTTTGGGACCTCTATCACAATTCCATAGAGGTGTCTTAGATCCTTGCATAACTGGCTTAGCTAACTGTGTATGGCATTCATATAACAAACTCACTATATAGTATTATCGTTGTAAACTCAAGGAATATTGCTTTGGAGGTTGAGATTTAAAGGTGATGAAACTAAAATAACATTAAAATAATGATAATGAAACAATTACCACTCTATGAATTCACTACTAAATTAGGAATATTTTGTAGATAGTGGAAACATGTTTGTGATCATAGAATGATGCCTTCTCTTGTAAAATTAGACACCTAGCCTATAAAAACACTTTTAAACATGAAACCAAACATGGGAATAATTATGAGAAGATATCCATGTCTTATGGAGTCAATTCTTTCAGCTATATTAAATAGACTTGTCCAAAGAAGAGTAAAACATAGAGGGTATGCGAAATAGTGAGCATAAAAACACAATCAGCTTGTTAGAGATAATTTATAAAGTAAATTTAACCAATCCTTCAAATATTATTATTAAATTATATATATCTAAGTGTAATATCACCCACCAAAGGTGTTTGGTCTAAAACTTCTCCAACTAGATGTACTAAGCACAAACATGTTGATTATTTTTTCATGTCTAGAAAGGAGATGAAGGAGTATAATGATTTGAGATCAAATTTGGAAATTATAGAGTATTTCAAGCATGAAATAGGTATAAGAAAGCTAAAGAGTCATCTCATAGCATTATCCCATGTGTCACACTCTCCTTTAGGATGTACAAGTGCTAAACTTCTCCTTGTTCAATTAGTTTCTTGATTTTTAGTTAAGAAACTTGGAATATTTAGATGGGATGACATTTTTGACTTATAATCTAACACCTTGGATGTTTCTAAGAAAACTAAGACTATTACACACCTTTAAAACCATGTCACTTTCATATATGACCCCTAAATGGATACTAAGTGACTCAAAATTATATATAAACTAATTAAACCATGACAAACTAGAAATGGCATTAAATTACATAAAATAAACTATAACACAACCCGTGACAAAATATTATACCCCATATATAATTATTTTTTAATAGAAGGGGTTGACCCATTTTGACTTGTGGTCAAAACGGTCTATAAGGCCCATGCAACATATTGGTTGGACATTAGGTTTATATGATTCCATGTATTAATTATTGAAAGATGAACCTAAAAGGTAGGAATTTTAGCAAATTATTTAATATTATTATATAGTTAATGCACCTTCATTCTATTAGATTGGATTTCTCTTGTAGAGACTCAAATGTTATGAAAAATATTATATAGTATGGTGGCCACACTCTATGCACTGTCTACAATTTTTAGATGGGCTTGAATAATTTATCTTTAAAATAATTTATGGTGGGTCTCATCCTTAATTTTGTACATTTATTTCACCACTTCTCCAGTTGAATCCATAAAACTGTGTAAATATTTTCTATACTCAATTAGGTCAATTACATTATTTTTGGCCTTTTTAGCTAAAGGACATTAATTTTCTCTTTACTCAAACTCTATTTCTTCTTAGTTTTTATGTTCATCACCTTCCTCTTCTTCACCCTATGTATGGTGCCACCTTGACTATGAAAACTATTGGAGACTATATGTAATTATTTAATAGCCAAATTATGTCACTTATCCTTTTCACCTTTCATCTCTTTAACCCATCCTAGAATAATAAGTTCCTCTTATTATTCTAGTAGACTTGGGACTTTTGTGGTAGAAAGTGGAGTGATAATTGGAAGGGTATTTATAAATGGAGGTAATAATGAAGGTATTATTTGAATTGGGAATTGGAGGTGTCGATAAAATGTTTTCCCATGGTAAGGCTTCCCTCTTTAGGGTGATTTCAGCCACATATTTGGTCAAGACTTTTTATTATTATTGTTATTATTCTTATGGGTGACTATGTAAGTGTTGAATGTGGAAACATAATCTCTAATTGACCTGAGGCTTTAAGGGGACTAGTGGACCTTTAGGATCAAAATGTACTCCCTTTTTGGTAGTTCTTATTGTTATGGATGTTGAAAGAATGGATGAATCACCTGAATTTGAAAATGGTGGCCATGGAATGGCTAGAGGTAAATCTATAGATGAGGTATCTATAATAGTAAATAATAAAATCAAGTTAAGAAAATAAATTATTAATTATTTGTCTTTTCTCTTTAGTGAGGATATATTTGTCTAATGTTCTATATGGAGATTCTTATTCTTGTAAACTTCCTACACTCATTTCTTTGGCCTTTTCTAATTCTACTTCCTCATCTACTTCTTATATAGGTCGATCCCCACTTGACCTTAGTTATGGTCCCATCATTTTTTCTACATTTCCTTACTACTCATCCATAACATAGCCCACTAAGGATATTACATGTCTTTGTTTATCTTCATTTACTTCCTCATCATCAATGGATTATTCTAGATCAATAAGACCTAATGATGGCCTTTCTTTTATTTTTTTAATATTGGAGGAGGATGGAAGAACTTTAGAATTCATTTGGTAATTGACTATGGGGGAATTTAAGGTGAAGGGGATGATAAAACAAATTATGTAGCCATAAAAGTATGGACTGCTAATGCATGCTCTGATGAAGGAATCGAGAGTGGAACAATATTGGTAGAAGGAATAATGGATGAAGATAGACCTTATTTAGGGGATGGAAGAGTGGATGGGATAGATGAGATGAAATCTTTCAGAAACTCTTGGAGGCCGACCTATGTAGGTGTTATAATTTGAGGAAGAGGAACCATAAAGAATGTGTTCTTTTTCTTATAGTGAGGTGGTGTAGTCCTCTTAACTATAATATTTAGATTTATAGAGGCTATATGGGTACTAGGGAGGCATCTAATAATTTATTATATAATTTAGAGGATATTCTCCCTTTGACAACTATACTCTCTCTCTTTTAGGCTATTTTATTCTCTTGTAGGAGAGAGATGTTTGTCTTATCTTGATGGATCGTATGGTTGTGTTGATTGTTAATGATGACTCTAGGTATTTTTTTCCTACTCCAACATCTCATTTATTTAATTTTTGATGATGTATAAGTCATGTTGAATGAAATGGGAAACTATCATGTACATTTTATTATTCTCCATATGGGTCCATACTTCTTAATTATTAGATAGTTAACCTTATTTGTGTGGTTCTTATAGTTATAGACTTATCCTATGTCTTAAGTTGTGTGTATAATTTTTATTTATGTGAATTATAAATTCAAATAAATATATATTTCATGAATTCTAACTCACATCCTTTTTCCCCTTAAAGATTTCAGATTTACTTTCACAAGTAACTACTTCCTCCACTTCACACACACTTCCCTCCACTCTCTAAAGGAATAGGCCATAAGTGACACACATAAGGGAGGATTATATGTTAATCATGGGATTCCTTTTAACTTCCATTAATTTTATTTATCTATAAAAGATCTTTCATCTCTATATTTAGTCACTAAAAACTTGAAGCTCTCTCTCTTCTTTTAAATTTATATTGCTTCTAAAGTTGTAATTATGTATATTTTTGGTGACAATATTTATTGTAAGATCACATGGGGTTTTCTATGATATGTTGTGTTTACCACTAAAGAATATTTATATTAACATTGTGACTTGATCTCTTTAAGGTAGTCTTATTATTTTACATTCATTTGCTCATTTATTTCAATGTTTAAGTCAATATTTAGCAACATTTATGTCATGTTATCAAAGTAGGTTTCCTTTTAATATTGGTTTGTGAGTGTGTAGATATTCTAAGGAATTAGTTATTTGTTTTCAATGGACTACACTCTTGCAATATTTTTCACTATGTCTCCTTTTCTTCACCTTTTTACTTATATTTTCAACCTCTTATCAAGTTATTTCTACTTTATCCTAAGGTATAGTTTCTCTTCCTTCAACTGGTCTTGGGTGAGACTATCCACATAGGTGTTCTTATTTTTTTGCATATTGCATGTTACCTCAAATTAAAAAAATCAAAACTCCATTCTCATCATATTTTTTACCAATTCTAAGAATTTATTATTATTTTTAATTATGGTTAAGAGGAATATTTGTACTAAATTCTCATCTGGACCTTTATTAACATTTGATCCCTAAATGATCATTCACTTTGGTTAATAATCTTTGTGCATTACTTTTTTATTATGGTATTGCATAGTATTATATTCTTTGTTTTGGTAGGTTTCTTGATCAATAATTTTCACTCTCTTCTTTTAATATTTTTGCAGTGATTCCTATGCCTTCCATGCTCATCAAGTTTATGTTTGAATCCTACAAATTGGTAATGCCTTTTTTGAGTTTTGTTTCTCAATCATATTATGAGGTATAAAGCTTTTTAACTAATCTCAATTCTTTTTAAAATAATATTCAATGATTTTTTATAACATATAGCATTATTATTTCTTAATTACTTTATTTTATCATAGAATTTTTCATCATAATTTAATAAACTTTTAATCCAATGGTTTTCATTTTTCTTAAACAATATCAATACAAAATGTTATTATGGTATTTGATTAGCTATTTAATCAATAGAAACTTACTGATAGGAAAAAGAAATATTATTATAGATTTTTTAACATGACGTAACTTTAAAGATTTATAGTTTGTTTGTTTTTATGATATGCAATGAGAAAAACATAGTTTGCTCATGATAGAATTAGATCAATTCAAGATAGAATTGAATGTAATTTATCCCTAGTTCATATATTGCACTTTTAGTTAGGTTGAAGGGGCTCAAATTATCACCAATTTCCTTTGTGATTAAATTAGTAGACTATTTAATTTATTGTTTTATGATATCCAGGTCAATTTACCCCCCCCCCCCCAAGATTACATCTTGTATAGGCAAAATTAGGTTCATAGGGTTTAATTTAATCCAAAATATGTCACTAATTCCAACATTCAACTAATTGGCTGAATATGTCAAGAAATATGGGCTAGTTTATCCCTAAATCATAACCTAAAATTGTATTTAGGTTAAGCGAGTTCATATTTTCCCCAATCATCCTCATGTTTACATTTATGATAAATTTAGGGTTTATAGTTTAGGATTTAAGGTTGTAATAATCAACTAATTAGCTTGATATGTTAGGAAATATGACCTAATTTATGCCCAAATCACATTCTAGATGTGTAGTTAGGTTCAATGTGTTAACATTGCCCCCAATTAGATTTATGTAAATGTATTTGTGATAAAATTTGGGTTTAGAGTTTAGGGGTTGTACTTGTCATAAAATTAGGGTTTAGGTTAAATTAGGGTTTAGGTTTTATGGTCAACATGTTAGGAAACATAAAATAATTTTTTCCCTTTAATCACATCATAAACATGCACTTAGGTTTAGATTGGCCTTAATTTTCCTTCGTGTTCACATTTATGATAAAAGTATGGTTGATTGAGCCATAAATTAGTTTCAGTAGGCTCAATTCGACTCAAATAACTTTTGTAATTACATTTATTGAATAATTTGATCAATTAATGATATAATTATAGCTAATTTAACCCTGAGTCAAATCTTTCTCTTGTAGTTAGGATGAAGAGGCTAAAATTGATCTCACATTCCTTTTTGATTAAATTAGTCAATAATTTGGTTCATTATCTAATGAAATTTTGGTCAATTTCACTCTAAATCACATCATATACAATTGAAAATAGGTTCATGTGGCTAAATTTTTTAAAATTCATGTCACTGATTGTACCATTTGACTAATTTTCTTGATATATGATGAAATCAAAACCATTCTAGCCTTAAATCATGTTGTATAGTCATAATTACCTTCAAGAGCCTTGTATTCACCTTAATTACCTCCATAAATGAATTAATTAACTATTTCATTCTTTATATGATGACATTCAATTTATTGAGCCTAAAACCATATCCTATATATGTTAAACTTGCATATGTCATTAAACCAAATGATTTTTTTTACCTCATTGTCTAATGAAATTGGAGATGATTAAGCCCTAATTAAAATTTTATAGTTATGAAAATAGGTTGAAGGGGCTAAATTTAACTCTAATTTCATTGAGATTTAACCATTGGACTATTTATCTTGTTTAGTTATGACATTGGGGACTATAAGACAAAATTAAATCCTTTATAGTTGAAACTAGGTTCACAAGATTAAATTTCACTAAAATTATATCACTAATTTCAATAATTCAATCAATCTAAGCTGATTTATCCTTAAATCACATCCTATATATTCATTTATGTTCAAAGGATTAAAGTTGATAGTAATTCCTTCCACCATTAAAAAATGGACTTATGTAGTCATTTTGTAATGAAACTACTCCTAGTTAAACCCTAAATCATGTTTTATATAGTTGAAATTATGAATTTAGATGCAAAATCACCAAAATTTCATCACTTTATCCATGATGTCATTTTTATTTTTGTGTATATCATGACACACTCCACTTTAAAATAAAATTCTAAAAATTACAAATGTGAACTAAATAAGTATAAACAAGTCTATATCATGATACATAGATAAGTTTAAACATGTATGAATAGACTAATGTTGTATTTTTGATGTGATGTGAACATAAAATGTATGTTTTATATCACATACACATCATGTTGTGTTTGAGGTAAAAAACCAAGTCCTTTTGCTTTGAAATGGCTTGGATTCCAAATACAAAGGCTTTGACCTATCAACACACAACAAAATCTGAGAGTTTTGAGAGAAAACAAAAAAAATTCAACTTCCATAACCAAATACACTATGAATTCTAATTATAAATATGATAAAATTATTGTTTCATCAATGATTATGCCCTTTCCAAATATATATTTTTTTAATAATTTTTGAGTTATTTTATGGTTTCAATCTATGTTGATTTCTAACTATATATTTTTAGGCAATTACATGCTAAAAATATACATGTATATATATGTTTATGTATCTTTATTTCATTTATCCAAAAATCAAAAAACATTATATGGCTACAAACTAGACATAATTTTACATTTATTCGCAAAAAATATTTTTTTTTAAGTAGTTGTGGTTCCACAAAACTGGCTATCTTTTTGTTTTTTAGTTTTAAGTATCTATTTACTTTTAAACTTAATCAAAAATATATATTTATTAAAAAATTATACATACATACATACATACATACATACATACATAAATACGTACATACGTACGTACATACATACATGCATACATACATACATAAATAAATATAAAAAAAATAGTGTTTTTGAAACTAGAATAAAAATTATAAAATATTTGTTACTACACCACCCTTAAATTTTTAGTGTAGCCATGTTAGATTATTTATAAAAGTTAAAATTTCTCAATTTTCATGAAAATCATATCCATGGGTAATCCTTTTTTGTCCCCAAATATTGTGAACTTGCCCTTGTAGTATCCATTTTATGTATTTTTTACCTACACACACCATTTTGAACAATTGTTATAATTATCAATATTTCCTTGAGGGATAATGATAGCATAGACATGTCAAGGTATGGCAAGATCTAGTGTGTGATCATAATCTAAAGCGGTGTCAATTATATCAACACGGTATGGTTGAAATAGTTTGTAAAGGGTTATGGGGGATGGACATCAATTATTAAACCAATCTAAATTTTACTAATAATCCAAATCTGATGGCATATGACTTAAAAAAATGTCAATTATCATGTCCAAGTCTTTCACGAAATTAATTTTGGTTTTTTTAGTGAATGCATTTTTATAGATTCAGTAACTTTGTCACATTCTATTTCTATTCAATTTTTATCTTCCACCAAAATTAATAATATTTACATAGTTAAATTATGCTTGAATCCTTTTTCCATCTTTGATTACACTAACATATAATATAATTTTTATTAATGAAAATAATGGAAATTTTGAAACATAAATTTGGTCACAAGTACTTGACAATGCTAACTATTGACACATTCTAAGCTTCATGACATTCAGACCATACATGAATCTTATTTTCAATTGGTCTAAATAATTTATCGATATGCATGTTTGATCCTCTATTTCCTGTTATCATTACATAAAATCTTTTCCACCTAGGTCGACCACGTCTCAGGCCAAAAAATGGATAGTTTCTAAAATTCAAATCTTCATTTTAGGTCTTTTGCATGTTTCATAATGTCGACTTAAGAAAATGATCAAAAAATTTTCTTATAAAGACATATCAAATGTCATTCATTTAATATATTTTACATTCACTTGGTTCAATATTATATACTTTTGTACATTGAGTAAATCTACTCTATTCTTCATAAATACAAGATCATTGAAAAGGATCAACCATAATCCAAGTCAATAGAATTATAAATAAAGTCAATAAATATTTTTGTCATGTATCAAATCCATTTTTTTGCTGTATACATATAGTCAAATTATTACAATTTCCCATTCATTCTAATTTGAATAACTACACGGGCTTTAGTTGCCTCCTTAAGGTATTGGATACTGTTTTAGTTATTTATGGTTTTAATATGTAAATCTTAAGTTTAGTTGAAGGGATGGGTCTGTATTATATCTATAATAAAATTATAATTAATTAATTCAAGTATCTTTCCAAAATAGTAATTATAAAAGAAGGTTGACTTATCTAGATATGTATAGATTTTCTCAAAGATCTAAATACTAGAGATCAATGAGTAGATAGAGAAGAATTTTTGGGTTTTACAATATTTTTAAAGATTTTGTTTATTTAGGATAGTAGAGCCCCAATTAGGATAATAGTACCATGTGGTTCTAATGTTAAAACTTGGCACTAGTGTCCCTCTTATGGTGAGTATCTACAACTGTCAGAGAAGTTGTAGGAATTCCTAAGGGTCCTACAGGTGGTTTATTATCACATGCAGGATCATATGTGTCCCTATTTCAACTGATTCTTATTAAAAACCCTAATTAATTCTTACACATGTGAGACAGTGAAATAATCAAATGTGAAAGGAAAGGAAAAACTAGGTTATAGGATGTTATAATTTAATAGAGTACAACCCCTATTATCCTAACCACTATCTAAATTAATCACAATGGTAGGGGTATCAAATATCATGTAATTATCCATTAGAGTATGATCACCATTAACTTCCACTATATGTTAATGCCCTTTTTTAATCAAGCATAAAAATGTATAGGTGTGAATGTTGAGTTGTATACAGAGTATTTGAGTTATACTATTGATTGATTTTATACAAATAAGTGTCAAAATAGTAAGGGTTAGATAAAAAAATGCCTTATGAGGATTTTTATATAAGAATATCTTTGTTATGAATATAATACCTTACTCATTAGCTACTATGTTATGAAAAAGATATAAAATAACATAAAATAAGTATCATACAGTGGTCGGGACTTAAACACAGGTTAAGGGGACTATTAGAAATTGAAGGAAAAAGTCAATTGTAGAACCATGTGGCATGACTATCATAAAAATGGTGCTAATGTCCAAGGGCTCGAAATAGAGCAAAAATCAAGGATGATAAACTAGGGGCCCCTAGGGCTAGGAAAAAGAGACAAGTGACTATTGGGTTTATCAAAATAGTGATAAAAATACATAAAATAGATCACAAGAGTCAAGGTGACTATGTGAACATAGTACTTTTGGTTTCTTGACCAAGTTAGGGTGTTTACATTTTCACCCATTATATTCTAGTAATGCAATGAAATGAAAAAGCTAGAGTAAAAGAAAATGAAAATGTGTACCTATACTTACATTTGTGAGTGTAATCTAGATTTGGCCCACTTATTGGCTAAATAAGTGGACATGAACTAGAGTGATATATATGAAAGGAAGCATATGTTTTCAATGCCCCATGTACTAAAACTGAGTGTGTAAGTTGAATACACGGAGAAATAAGGCTCACTTGCCCTCATTTTGAATCTAAGAAATGTAAGTTGAATGTGTGGAGAAATAAGGCTCACTTACCCCCACTCTTAATTTGATTAATGTGAACTGAGGGTGTGGATAAACAAGTCCCATTTTACCCCACTCTAAATATTAGTAATGTAAACTGAGTTTAGTGTACTTTTATGGATAAACCAATGCAGATGGCCTTGTGATCCAGACTAGTGAAAACTATGTGATGATACTTGTGATGATATAATGTAATTTGATCATCTAAAAATAGGAACCAAGAATATGTGATATGTATCATGCCCCCTAATCTTAATATTTGAGTGATGTAGATGTATCTCTAAATATCTACATAGACTTGTATACATGTGTCAATGTTTTATATATATATCTGGAGTGTATATTTGAATACCTATGTAGACTTATGTGTGTATATATCTAAAATTATTTAATTATGGATACCTATGTGAAATTTTGTAGACCTTTGCATCTGTATATCAAAAAATCTATAGCATTGGATGCCTATGTAAACCTATGTACAACTTGCATTTATATATCTAAAAATATGTAAATTTGGATTCATATTTAAACCTATGTATAATCATGTATTTATATATCTAAAAATATATAATCTGGATCCATGTGTAAATCTATGTAAACTTATGCATCTATATATCTAAAAATATATAAATTTGGATGCCTATGTAAACTTGTGTAGATTTTTGCATCTGTATCTCTGAATAAGTTCTACAAATGAATTCCTATGTAAACCTATGTAGACATGTATGTATATAGCTCTTAATAAGTTATGAATCTGATTTTTTTTGTAAACTTGTGTAGACCTATATGTCTCTATCTATGAATAAGATATGCTTTTCAATGCCTATATAAACATTTGTAGACCCATATGTCTGTATATCCAAATGTAAGTATCTATGTCGAAGAAGTCTATGCATATTTCCCCCTGCCTTTTGGTGAGAGATTTGAGACTTTGGTGATGATATGTGAGCAAAAGTGGTAAGGATCGATTATGTTGGTGTTTAATTGGTAATTTTGATGTTGTATTAGGTTTAAACAATGTACTGATTGTGTCATAGTTTGGTAACTTGGTGTGTGGTTGTATAGGTACTTTATTTTTGTTATGGTTAATAGAATGTCATTATTTCTATCAATTTTCCATTGTTGTGGAATTTTATAGTAGTGATATTATCATAATTTATTATGATATATGGGAGTTGCATACCTATTTCATATTGGATGCATGAAATAGTGTATGAAATTAAGTGTCTTGGAGTAA
>JARHVA010005465.1:327500-382500 GCA_037957365.1 Torreya grandis | reverse complement strand
CTATGTAAATATTAATTTTAGTTAAAGGGATGGGTTAATAGTATATCTGGAATAGATTTAGAATTAATTGATTTTACGTATCTTTCCCAAAACATTAATTATAGGGAGAAGTTGGAATTATTTGGATATGTACATAGTTTCTCATGGATCTAAATACTAGATGTGACTAAGTACGAAAAGAAGAATATTTGGTCTATAAACTATTTTTTGAGGTCTCGTTTAGGAAATTAGTTCCCCACTTAAAATAGTAGCACCATGTGTTGTGAATGTCCAAACCTAGTGTTAGTGTCCATCCTATAGTGACTATCTACAACTTTTATAGAAGTTGTAGGATTTCTTAAGGGTCTTATAGGTGGTTTAATATTGTATGAGGGCTCATCTATGTCAATGTTTCAACTAATTCTTCTTCTAAACCATAATGAATACCTGTGCACATAAATAATGAAATAATTAAATGCAAAAGGAAAGGAAAAACAAGGTTGTGGGATGTTATAATTGCATGGAGTAAAACCCCTATTATCCTGACCAATGCCTACATTAACCCTAATGATAGGTGTCTCAAATCACATGTAGTTCTTCCTTAGGGAATGTGCACCATCGATTTGAATGATATGCTATGATGAATTTTGCCTATGCCCTCCTTTAATTAAGCACACAAATGTCTAGGTGTGAATGCCAAGTAGTATGTAGACTATTTGTGTTATATTATTGATTGATTTTATGTAAATAAGTGTCAAAATAGTAAGTTCTAGCTTGAAAATTCCTTGTGAGGATATTTATATATAATGATATTTATTATGAATACAATACCTTGTTATCTAGTTAACCTGTCATGAAAAAAATTTAAAAACATAAAATAATTGTCAGAAAGGGGTCGAGACTCAAACACGAGTCAAAGGGCCCATTAGACACTTAAGGCAAAAGTCCATAGTATCACAATGTGATGATATTGTCCTAAAAAGTATGCTAATATTGAAATTCTATGAACATAGCAATAATTAAGGATGATAGCTTAGAGGCCCTTGGGATTGGGAAAAGTTATGTAGTGACTAACAGGGGTGTTAAAACAATGATAATAATAGAAAATAAATATAAAAAGACTCAAGGTAAAAAATGTGATCAAGGACTATAACCATCACTATGACCCTTTGTGTGGAAAAATAACAAAATACATAGTAATTATAGATGTTTGACCAAATTAGGGTATTTGTAGATACATATTTAGTGATAAATCAAGTGGGTGATTAAGGTCAGATCAATTATTTACACTTCCAAAATTTTTGTAGGTTTCTAATCCATCAATGCACTTGGCTTTTAAAGATAACAAAAGACAAACAATAATTTTTATGTTATAATTAAAAGTGAGATATCTTATATTAATCAGTAGACATATGTACAAAAAGTGTAACAACTATTTTTTCCATCTATCAACATGGATGACTACCTGGTCAATATTTAAAAATTTAATCTAGATAAGTTGTAAAATGTTTAGCTAATAGCATAAAATAGTATTATCTATTATGTTTTGATTCATTAAAATAATTATATGTTATGGCCATCTTCACGTAGGCCAAGGCATAATCATTTACTAAGGTGATTGTTTCTATGTCAAAATTTAGAATCACCATTTTCAAAATAAAGTCTATCATAATTTGGTTTTAATATTGAAAATGGTAGTATTTTACATAGGGAGGAGGTGGGTGGTGCACCTGCAATCATACATTTCACATTCATCTTTGATAGAAGGCATAGATTCAGTAGGCTATAAAGAGAGATCACATATATGACTTATTTTACAAATAATTATTGAAATTCCATGGTGTCTATTTATTGGGAAATGCCTCCACTAGTTCCTCCTAAACATCACTTTATATAGCTAAAACATGATCCAAAAGGACATCTTCACTATTGTGGGATGACTTCCCTATGGAAAGAAAATGAATGGAAGAGGATGAGGGTTTACTGAAATTAAAATAATCTCATGTTCTTTCATTATTAATATGATCATACACTCAGTAATGTAGGATCTCATGAGCTATGATCTAAAAACATACTTGATTTTCTTAAGAACTAATTTTTGCCAAAATTCTATAAGCAAGGTAGGAAGTGCTATCCATATAAAAGCTAGTATTCCAACAATTTGATAGCTATCATGAAAAATGACACTAATATTCTAACTATTTATACCACATTTTGTATTTTTATAACTATGAGCCTATAGATCTAGGCGAGTTTTCAGTTATGGTAGAGATGGCTTAGACACATGACATGCAATGACATCAATTTGGTACCTATATTCTCTTTTCTTTTTTTTAGGTTTCATCCCATTCAAGAATATTTATTTGTTTACTTATTTATTTTATATTTATGTGTTTTTAGAATTTAATTGGATATAAATAAACAAGCACAAAAGTAGTGTGGGTGTGGGATCATTAAATTTGACATAGGTGGCACTAAAATAGAATAAATGCCTAGATTGTTGTATTAGGTTTTGGTCAAGGAAATTTTTAATAGGTGAAAATTATTTTAAAAGTATAAAATGGTTTGATTTAATAAACAAGCAAACTCAACTATTTTGGGCTCCACATTAGCCTGCCAAATGGTGGAAAATCTATTACTCCTCACAGATGGAGGAGAGATGATATTCCATCTCTAGTTAAGATTTTCAAAGGGGACATACTATGGTGATAGCCAATGTTACCTCATTTTAATCTTTTAATAATCAATATTTTCAAATGATTGCTTCCTGCTATTTGTTTTCATTTTTTACAAATTAATTACTTTGGAATGCATATCCTTTACCTTGAATTTCTGTTACTTTTGAGAATTTTAAGTAAATATATTATTCCAAACTCAACTCATAATACAAGGTCTATCTTACAAAGTGAAATTATTATGCCATATCCTCTTCCCGGTGGTTAGTGGTGACAAGACAAACCCACTAATATATTTAAGCATTTTTAGTGGGTTTGTCTTGTCGGGAAATAGTATATTGTATGTTGCATCTGTGAGCCCTTTTTTCTCCTTAGTATATAACATCAAAGATTTCAAATTATAATTGATCTTAATGCATTTTCATCTTGTCCATTATGTTTTTATTGGACATACATTTATCCTTTCTATTTTAACTATCTCTGGTCACTATTATCAGTTTGCTAGTGATTTTCTTAGGGAGCTAATGGTCTTGGCATGTTTTCTTAGAATTGGATATTTTGAAGCTACTATATCATATCCTAATAGATATTACCAATATAACTTTATATTCATCTATTGATAATTATTGTATTCTCAAAACATTCGTGTGGTTGTTGGAAATGTCATGCTTAGTTTTCATTTCAATTTTTTATTTTTTAGCTATAATCTGATTACACAAATCTCTATTATTATTTTAACTAAATTCATTGGTGTATTGCCTACATGCTTTAATATTTATAAGAAAATATTAATTGGACTTATTACCACTAAATTTTGGTTAAACTTTAAGTTCTCATTTTTCATGAAAACATGGTTTGTATTCTAGATATTTTGCAAAAAATGTTTTTAAATGTTTCTGGTGGTTGCATCGTAAAGATGCCATGTCATCCATCAACTTTCCATTTTTATTGTTTAATGCCTATGATACAAAATCAGTCATATAATACCTTTAAGATGGGAGGATATGATTCTATGAATTCAAAACCAAATACATGGTTATTTTTGGGGTTAGGAAATCTTCGCGAAATATATGATGGAACTAGGCACAATGTATGGTTTCACTTTCTCTCTCATGCCTACATTCTTATTCTATAGAAAATGGCACTATTCACTTTGTGGTCTATACCATATTATACTTATATGTTGATGTAACCTTATTTAAAAGTACATATTTAATATTCTACTTTATTTTTAATATCTACTTATGGCACATTTTACAATTGATGCCTTTTTTGGTAGATTATTGAGAATCATGATCATTGTCCACAAAAATGTTCATGTATTGTTAATTTCCTCTCTAGTTACTTTTCTCAATTGGGTGTTCAATATTTTCATTATGATTTGACTCTTAATGTAGAATAATCTGAATTGAGTTCATACACACTGATCATATATATTATGCGAGGAAGAAGAGATTGGTATCCCTAATCATATATATAATTTTATGTTAAATATAGGGATGGATTGAGCTTATAGATACTAAGGGTTTAATTTTCACAAATTTTACTATTATTTATTTATATTCTATAATAAAATCTATGAAGTTAGCTAATTATTGTTGCATTCTAATTGTTTAGTTCTCTATCTATTCTTCCCGCAAGGACATGCCGCTATGTGCTATTGTTAGATTATAACACTATAACACATTTTTCTAATAATATAGTACATCATATATTATAGTAATCATGAATGAATATATAACACTACTTGAATGAACATATTTATATTAAATATAATTTTAGTGTAAATGATTTAACTATTATTTTAATATTTTATATTTTATCTTTATGGTTTCAAGGATTAGTTATTTATTTTTTAATTCTAACCAATAAGGCATGAGTTTCAAGTAATTTAAATTTTATATAGTCTTAGAAATTTTAGTATTACAAACTATTATTATAAATTATATAACTTAAATAAGATCATTAGGTTTGAGGTAAGTGATAAATTTTTATGTGATTTAAAATTTTATTATAATTTTTTTGTTAAAAAATAATTGTTCAAAAATAAACTATTTCTATTTTGAATCTAGCTTTAAAGTCATAGGCAATTCCTTAGGAAAATTTCTACAAACACACCCAAATACTACTTTTACTTCACACACCACATTTGCTAGTATATTGGTCAATGTTGACACCTCAAAGGATCTAGCTAAAAATGTTGTCCTATAAGTAGATGACTGTTCATGGTCCCAACCCCTCGACTATGAAGTATTATTGTTTCAATTCCATAGCTATTTAAACACAAGGCATTTGACCAAAGATTGCAGAAATCATATAAAAAGAAGGAAACTTCCTGGTGGTTAGACTTCTTCACTATGCACCTCACTATGAATGCCCTTGAATCCTAGACTGATAATTTAGATTCATCTTCAGATGAGCCTAAACCTCCTAATATAAATTATGATCATGCTGACTCTCCTGACATAAGGGGGATTCTAGGTTAAAATTGCCAACTACAGATATAAATGGAATAGTCTCTCTATTGGAAACCCCTACTTCAATTAAGGGAATTCATATACTATTGAAACACCAAGGGAAGAACCATTGCCTATGGGTTCAATGGAAGACAAATCTCATCCATTTGAATCTTTTGAAATTTGAATACCATTAGCCATAGAATCTATGAAAGACAAGGGGGTGTGGACCTAAAGTGCAGAGGAAGAAAAATAGCCAGAAGACCTGAGTCCAGCATGACCCTCTTTTCAGGGGGGGCAGTTCAAAATAGACAAGGCATGATCCAAGTTATGAATAAATTTTGTGGAATCATAAAATTGGAAAAAGGTTCTCTATTTCCTATTTGGTCTTTGGTGGTGGTAGAGTGTTTTTTTTTTTTTTTAGTTTTGTTTTTGTAAAGGTTTTGTGGAAGATAATGGTAGGACATTAATGTTGTTTTCCTGGATATGTTGACCTACTTGTACCTTGTTTGGTCCCACATGGCCCTCCTAGGAGGGCTATTGTTTTTCATTTTTAGAGTGGAAGTATCGCAGAAGCAGAGGTTTGGTGGAATCTTCTTTGTTTATTGTTTTCTTTTTTTGGGCTGCTTATCATGGCACTCATTTCATGTTTTATTGTTATATGTTGTCTTGGTATCAGGTTCCCCTTAAACTTGCTATTTACATATATAATAAAAATTATATATTTATTTTATATATTACTTCTTAATAAATTTCACTATATACTCATAAATTCTATATCATAAAATTATTTTTATTGTAATTTTTTTAAAATTAATATTTGGAATAGTAGTATTTACATGGCTTCCCCTACAATAATATTGCATAATTAATATTTTAGGGATGATTTTGTGTATCAATTTTAATTAATATTTTAGAGATGATTTTGTGTAACAATTTTTTTCTAATTAAATATGTAGTCTTTTTTTGTTTCAAAATATAATACATTTATTTATTTATTTTTCTAATAAATTAAGTATTTTTTAAAAAATTATATAAATATAACTTTTATTTTAATTTAATGTGAAATAATTACAGAAAAAATATTTGAACTTTCCACGTTAGGACTATTTTTAATTCAATGTTCAAATATTGCATGTTCAGAAATGATTTTGATTTTAAGCATGCAAAACCACCTCTCTTAATTGTAACAATATTACATACAATTGTTATTAATCTTTAAGTGTTTAGTATAGGTGTCTAGCTTTTGTATTAATAAATAAGTTGTCCATTCTCATAGAAATAAGAAAGGTCAATTTTGGGAATGTGAAATGAACAAGCTTCTTGCCTTATTTATTGTAAGGTTCTCTCTCTTCATTCTTTGAATGATGAAATGGAATTTCATTTGTATTTTGTATGAAATATGACCTGTCATTAGTAGTAAATATTGAATTTTTTTCTTTTTCTTCTCATTCATGCTAGTCTTATGACCTATAATTAATTATACTCTTTCAAAAGCTGTAACCAATAGTGGTGACAATTATGGAATAAAAAAAGGATTGTAATGTTCCTCTAGAACAAACCTGTATTTTCACCTTCGAAAAGATTCTCTACAGATAGAGTCAGCGTAATAGTGGCTGCGCATAATAGGATTTAAGTACAACTATCATGACATGTCATTGGTAAGACTGAGGCTTTGATTTTTCATATGGCGTATTCTTTGATGTTGGATGTAATTGAAAGTATATTCGACTATTATAAAAAGCATCCCTCTCTGCAAATAGTTACATTTGAGTCACCTAAGTTGATGCAGAAGACGTTACAATTGTGGGTGGCATTAAATATTGTTTTACCAATTGGTGTCTTTGTTGGCCATTGTTGGACTGTCTCAATTTGGATGGATTTTTTGTATCTATAAACAGTCTCTTATCTATTATGTGACCAATTTTCTATTGAATGTCATTTTGGACTGTATATGGCAGAATTATTTCTAAATTGATTATTTTTTAACTAAAACATTCTATTCAGAATTTCGAATAGGTGTCTTTTATGAATGATTGACAGCCGGTATATAGTTATGGGATGTCATTCTCATCCAATAAAGGTGTAGAAGTCTAATTGTCAAAAGGAGCTCATATTTTTATAATTCAAATAATATAAATTCCAAATAAGCTACAAATTTGGATGAGAATAGGTAAATTATTTTGAACATTTTCATTTAAAAAGTATAATTTAAAGTTCTCCTTTTAATTCTATTTTAAATTTTTGAAAGCATTTGAAGCAATTTTTAATTGAAATTGTCATTTGAGAATATTAATATAAGCAAGTTTGAAAAACAATAATTGAATTTTGTAAATTCAAGGTGAAATAAGGAGAGCTACTCTTTTATGCATTCATTAATGTAAAAAACTATAATTCTAAAAATCAAGAGAATTGAGTACATTGATGTATGAGGTTTTCTTGTTAAGCTAGTATAAAAGGTAAGTAATTTTTTTTTAACATGCACCCAGATACCACATACCACTCTACTCTCACATATCTTAAATATTCATTCATGTATTTGTGAGTATGTAGAAATGGATAGTTTCTTCCATGTATCAATGAGTATATAGTAAAGGAAGATATATCAAGAGGTATGGTATATAAGTCTAGTGGTATATAGAAAAGGGGATCATTTTAGAGTGATAAGAAACCAGTTGGGTTTTTCATAAACTCAAAACCATTCATTAAATCAAGTCTATCATGGGCACAAGATTGATTGACAAAGGTAGTTGCTCATAATGGTATTGATAAATAGAGAAAAAACTCATCTTCAATGATCTATGGTTTGAATATTTATGATGGGGATACACAACAAGTTGATCCAATATGGAATACAAAAGATATTCAAGCATGGAGGTAGAAAATATAGAAAGCATTAGCGTTGATGAGAGCCTCAATTGAGGGCGATATGTTTCATCATATTCAAGGGTGTGGTACTCCATGGGAAAATTTTGATAAACTGAAGGATTTATATGATTCCCACTCAATGATGGAATTCATTCAGTTGTTTTTAAAGATATTAAATCTTGATTTGAATAATTGTGATGTGATGAGATTGGCTTCAGAGATACATGTCATCAGAAATGATGTAGAAGGAATGGGTGTCATAATAAACATATATATGACTACATTCATAAAATCCATTCTTACCAACTATTCAACCTACATGGTGTCTTTACAAACTAGAAATCATTTCATGATTCTCATATTTGATCAATTGGTTAAAAATATGGCAAAAAGAGAAAAGGCTTTTGGAAAAAACTAAGTCCACAATAGGATAAATTGTGTGTTATGTCAAATAAAATTCTTACAAACCATCCAATAAGGCCACATCCTCCAAAAATGAAGGAAATAAGAAGTACAATTATAAGCACAAGGGAAAATATGGAAAAAAATAAACTAAAGGTTGTAAAAAATAAAATGATAACAAAACCTCTACTATGAACGGTGCAATAGAAAAGTAAGTCATGAGATTCATTATTAAAGAACTCCATGGGATAAAATTAAAGCATACTATCACAATAAAGAGAAAAAATAAAAGAGTCAAAGTCTACCTAATTCACTAGTGAATGTGTGCTTCCCATTAAAAATAATGAAGAAAATAATGTTTATGTTAGTTCTTCATGGTTTGATGCTTGGGTTTTACTATTTGTGCCACTTTATAAATGACATTTTGAAGAGAATTATTTGAGTATTTCATTGAATAAATGTGTGGTTTGGCATACCTCTTAGATAAATCAATTTTATAACAAAAAAGAAGAGGTAAAATATGACTCAAGTGTCTAAGGATTTCATATTTCAAACTCCAAAATGTTCTCTACCTTCCTCAATTAAAATAAAATTTATTTTCCCTAGTGATCATAAGAAAACAATTCCATTATGTTATTTTGGATAATGGTGATGCCACTATCATGAGAAAAAATCACAATATGGTCTTCTTGACTATATATCAAAAGGGAAACTAATCAATCTCAGGGTTGAGCCATCAAAATCAAGGAATTATTATCATCCCATACAAGATAGAATGTCTCCAAACATGTTGTGGCATACAATATTCATGCACACTCACCATAATAATATTCATTTAATATAAAATAATGGTATTATTGTCATGCTTACATTACCTACAAAATCAAATGAAAAGTGTGAATCTTGCATCTTGGCTAAACACAGAAGAGAATTGTTTCTAAAGTCACAGTGGAAAGGTGATAGAAAAATGTAACTAGTTTAGTTAGACATGTCTTCTCTTCCAATCCTCTCCACTTGTGTTTATAATAATTTCATGTTTTTGATTGATCACTACATTAGGATGACTTAGATATACGTTCTAAATAAAAAATAAGAATCTTTTAAGACTTTATAAATATTTTGAACCATGATAGAAAATGAATCTCAGACACACATCAAGACACTTAGGATATAAAGTGGTGGTGAATACATTTCAAATATTTTTTTATCCTATATTGATCAAAATAGGATTAAATACCAACTTATAATTCTTTACACTTTGTAGAAAAATGAATTTCTAGAAAGGATGAATAGAACTGTGATGATTGTGGCTCATTCTATGTTATACTATAAAAGGATATATGTACACATTTGGGTCAAAGTTGTTATAATAATAGTATACTTCCACAATATATCAGCATCAACATCTCTTGAATCCAAGACTTTGTATGATATGTTATGTGGTCATCTCCCTTCAGTGCAACCTCTTTAGATTTTTGAATCCTCTTGTTATGCATTGATTTCAAAGTAAAAAATAAATGATTTGAACTATATGAGTTAAAAATTCATTCACATAGGATATTATAAATCCTCTAATGCATAAAATTATGTGATGATAAAGAAAATAAGTTTTTTGTCACAAGAAAAGTTATCTTTTATGAGACTGCAAAGGACAAATAACATATTGATGGAAGATGAATTGACTTGACAAGTATTAAAAGTTTGATTTATAATGAGATATTTATTTAATGGATCTAAGTAACTAGTGGAGGACACATAGTTTGTAATCTATTAATTTTCTATCATCTATTATACATGATATTGAAACTCCTCTTGAAGGAGAGAGCGAAACTTCATCAGACAATGAATAGTAGCCACTAGAATAGAGGGAAGAAAGTGATAGAACTTTAGAGGATGAATTTGAATAACCTAGAACATATAAATGGATGCCTAACTGGGACACTTAAACATTGAATTATGTGAAACATGATGATGTTAGGAAAACATGCACTAGAAGTTCACATGCAGTTACATCAAAATCATATAAATCCCTTAAATAAAGTCAAAATAGAATTGAGAATCTCACATTAAATGATTCTCTAGAAGAATAATTAAATATTGAATTTTATTTAGAACCAAAATATTTAAAATATACTAAAAATCTTGAATCTTTGAGAAAATCAATGAAAGGTGAGTATAATGCATTGATCAAAAATGGGACATGGAATTTGAGTTATTTTCTATATGCTTGCAATCTTATGATTTGAAAATGAGTCGATCATGACAAATAAAAGGTTAATGTCTCACGTGAAAATCATAAATCAAGGCCTATCTCAAAGTGATATGCTTAGAAATAAGTGATTGACTATAATGAAACCTTTGCACCTACAACAAAAGAGACTATCTTTAAGACCATATTGGCTCTAGCAGCTCATCATAGATGGAATGTTCACCAAATGGACATCAAAAATACATTTCTAAATGGTGACCTTAGGAAAAATATGTACATGACACAACCTAGAGGGTTTTACAGTAAAAATACAAGAGCATAATTTTTACAAACTATAAGAATTATTGTATGGTTTCAGAAAAGCCACTAGAGCATGGTTAACAAACTAGTTGATCACCTTATGAACATGAACTTCAAAAATTTATATTTGAATATAAAATTATATATTTAAAAATAATTTACATAATAATTATATTTTTGATTGTGCATGCTGACGATTTAATTATCATAGGGAATAATGAATGATACACTATAAACTTCAAATCAAAGTTGATGAAAAGTTTTGAAGTGATTGACTTGGGTTACCTTCATTACTACATGGGTATTGAATTTATTTAAAAACCAAATTATTTCTTAATCACGTAGTAGAATTATATTGGTGATATTATTAATAAGTTCATAATGGAAGATTATAAGCCCTTAAGCATGCCCATGGAACAGAATCTCAAATTGACATTTGAATATTCAACAAATTTGGTTGATGCCACTAAATATAGATAATTCATTAGAAGTCTAATTTATGTAACCAAAAATTGACTATATAAATCATTTGAATTTTGTGTCCTGTCAATATTCATATAAAAACATAGGTTGGGTATCACCAAAAAGTTTATTTGGATATCTTATATGAACATATAATTTTGGGCTCAAATATTCTAGTGTAGGAGACTTCAAATTGGTTGGGTATTCACATTCTAACTATGTTAGCGATCATGAAGATGGAAAGTCCACCTCAAGTTTTTTGATTAATTTAGGAATATAACTAGTTATTTGTAAATCCAATAATTAATCACTACTGATGATTTATTTGGTAGAATTAGAATATATGGCCACTTCAAAGGAAATTAGAGAGATCTTGTAGCTTAAAAGGGTTCTTTCATATTTATAAGAGAAAAAAATTTCATGAATAACTCTCATGGTTGATAACACTTATGTAATACATATGGTAAATACTCCAAACCTTCATGACCAAACCAAGTACATCATTACTAAGTTTCATTTTATTTGACACTATGTGAAATATGGTAGTGTCAAGTTGTAACATTGTTCTAAAATAAAGCAACCTATGGAAATCTTGAAAAAATAAATTGGATGATAAAAATATGAAAAGTTTAGATGGAATGCTTGGTTTGACAAAGACTACTAAAAATTAAGGGGGCATGTAATAATATTGTACATAAGTTTTAATAATCTTAGGTGCTTAGCATACAAGTCTAGATTTTTTCTTACTCCATAAGTTCTCCATTCTTATAGGAATAGAAAGGTCAATTTTGTTAATGTAAAATAAACATCCTTCTTATGTTTTTTATTTTAATGTTTGATATCTTCATTATTTAATTCTTTAAATAGAAATTTATTTGCATTTCATATGAAATTCATCTTGTCATTACTTATTTCCACTTTTAGACAATCAAAATATTCACCAAAAATTTGTGTGAGCGAAGTATATATCTTTGTAGTGTTTTCCTAAAATTCTCAAAAATTGGTATTAATGATTATAATAAATCTTTAGAATTATAATATTCTCTAATTCTATAACTATAATAACATAATAATTATTTTTTTTATAAAAATAAGATTTCAAAATAGTGGTAAACTCATACATTTCTATTTCTATTTTTTTTGTCAAATTTTGTTCTAAGGTTTTAGTTAATTATTTGATATCTTGCAAGTAAAGATAAATGAGATAATCCTTAAATTTATTTGATTGAGTGCTAATTTATGATTTTTATTTGACCTCTAGTCTTTAAAATTAATATTTTCCTTGCAAAAAAATATTTTATTATCATTTGTTTTCAATTTTATATTATTTTTTGATTGCTAGAAAGTGTGTTGTAATAGTTTTAAATATTAAATAGGAGTATTAATTCTAATCAATGTAGTCTTCAATTCTACTTAATATGTGGTTTTTATGGTATTCACCCAATAATCAAACCATTCAACAAAATTATATACTGATTTTAATAGTTTCCATGTACCTCATGGTATATCAAAAATTCCTAGGGTTTTTTTCTAAGCCATATGAAGCCTTTAACTAAATTTTATTTTTATAGTGCACTAATAAGTGGTTTTTCCTAGAAAGATACTATCAACATACCCTATATATGGCATAATATAATAACATTAATGGTGGAATCCTCTATAATGTGTTTACTATTCGTGAGTTGGATCAATCTATCTGAGAGGCTACAAAGGAAACACACCTTTTATAGTTACACCCATTTTATTTTTTATTTTACACCTTTGAATGCCACTCAATAACATTATCTCCTCTATACCTCTAAGACGTAGTGATAGATTAAGTTAAATTATTATAGAGCATATGTTAATTTATTTAATCCCTTATAAAATGGCTAACATAAATAATTTTTATCAATATGATGAGACAACCAATCAAAACTATTTTTACATTAATGATGATGTTAGTAATAAAAATGAAAATCAAGATAATTTGTAAATCTCTGATATAATTAATCTAAATGATCTCAATGATGTCAAACCTAAAATTTTCAAAGATCTATCTAATTTCCTTGAATTAATTTAACAATATACCCACCAAGTGGATAATTGTGTCCAATTAATCCTAGCATATAATACTTCACATTAAGAAAAAAATTATATCATCTTAATCACAACAACACGATCTATCTTTCAAATTCCACAATATCATGTACATTTATGTTTCCACTATTATTTATATTATAAAATCAATGCTTATAATTAATTATGTTCCACCATATGTACATATGGTGGTATCACTAAGGTTTCAACAAATTCTTATGTTAGTTTACACAAAATCCTAGTACACACCTCCCTTGTTAAGTACCTAAAAACCAAATCCACCATCACCTAATGTATAATTTCTTGAGAAATATATTATAGCATTATATGTTAAAGTATTGTAATTACAGCAAGGTATATCTAAATATAATCACTCAATGGATTATTATACTATACTTCATAAACCTTTGGCCCCAAAGATATCCTTTTAACCACTATCAACTACCACTCTATGAGGGTAAAGGTGATCTTGAGAAACATATTCAATCATTCCATGTAACATGTTTTAACTATGTTTATATTAATAAATTAATCACAAATATATTTTAAAAAGACTCAAATGTTATGCTCTACAACAGTACTATGATCTCCATATTCATCTATTTAGAGTATTCAACCCATTGTCAAATTAATTCATAGACCACTTCTCAAGCAACATTGGTGAAAAGATATCTTATGAAAAAATTTTAAAAATGACGTAGGGGTTAAATGATCCAATGATTGAATATGTTATATAGTACAAAACTATGCAATCTAAGATGAGAAACTCTATGGAAAATGATGAAATACAAGAAATCTTCAACAAAATCATACTACCACCACTCCATGAATCAATCATGTTTGATAAAATCAAATGTTTTGATGTTTTATTCCATATATTAAAAGAAAGATATGTCAACTCATAGCTTTTAATGAGTTAAAATATGCACCAGGTGTTCTTTTTATAAAAATATCAATTTTCAAAGAAAGACAAATTTTGAGGTCAAAACTATCAAAAGATAGAATAAATAAAATTAACCATTAATGCAATATCACAACCATCAAACAAGCTTCAATTTAAAGTTCCATGAAGGATAAATTTATAATGTTACCATAATCTCTTCGTATCTAGTTACATAAATTAGTTGATTGTTTTATTGTATCTCTACCTCTACCATTTCATCTTGATTTGACCAAGCATAAACTTAAAGGATTCGATAGTAGCATATATTTTTAATACCATTGATTCATTGGGAATTATAAAAATAAGTGTTATTGGTTAAAACACAAGATAATATATATTATTTATGATGCTACTATTAAGTGAAGCATATGCACTTAAGAAGTCATACCACAATAAAATGGAAATGCCAATCTAAAAATTTATAGTAGTTCATTAGCCAATCATGGTTTAATATAAAATAGAAATATTTCAGAAGTAAATAACATGGAAAATGAATATCCTCATCCTTTTGATGCCATGCATCCAATAAATGGCATTATTATAAAAATTATAAGCAAATTAGTAGGACATATGATAATCACATTTAATGACAATGAAGTCAATGGTGTTGATTTATGAAAACACGCATTATTTGTTAGATCATACCTAAATAAAAAATATTCATAATTTCATGATTTAAAATGGATCAATCAAAAATTCATGTACAATGACACTCCTTCACTATATTCAATACATATATAAATATTTACTAGTTACAGCAAGAGTATTCAAAGCATTGGATTGTCATACATAATATATTTTGGGGCATATAGGAATACATCTCCATGTTGGTTTATAAATAATGGTTACTTTGTTTCTAGTCTTACCATGAATTTAAAGGCCTTCAATATGTTATTATGACTCCCTTAGATAATAAAGATTTATGTAGTACCATCTAATATGCATAGATACCTTAAGTATATACTTTATAATCAAGTGGTAAATGTTCCATGCATTCAATATGAGTAATTTATTCAATCATTGGTAACTCCTCCCCCTTCCCAACCATCACCATAATTAGTTGTGACACATACTCAAGAGCCCCATAAAATGATAATTATGGCACATTCTCAAATGTGTTATACAAAGAAAATCACTAAACCCGTTTAATAACATAATGAAAAATAAATTATTTTGCCTATAAAAAATATCTATATACAATTAGTTAAAAGGAAACTATTACATATTAATAATTATTATTCTTTATATCAAAGATTTAGTTAATTATCAAAGAAGTATAAATCCTATACAATCATCCTAATACAAAATTAAATAAAATTAGACATCCTCCATAACCAACACATGAAATCAAACATTATCTTATTATACAAAAGACTATATAAAATCCAAAACTTTATCAAGTGAAATATGTGGAAACATAATATATACGTATTAATCAAGATAATTACACTACAAACACTTGATGCCTTTTTAGAATGAGATACACCTACCAGTATCATTTTTAAGAAATGAAAAGAACATAAAAAATCCAATAACCTACTATAGTCCTCCCATTAATGGGATCATTTGTTAAGTTTAATTTAAAAATATAAAAAATAAACAATAATGAAATATTTCAAAAATTCATATATATATATATATATATATTCATAACATTGTCAAAAAATAACAAATGATGCCCTGAGTATGACATGAGATGCTAGTCACTCCTTTATGTATGTTACTTATCACATGAGTGTGATGCATGACATAAATTGTGTATGTATTCTTGGATGTTGGAATACCTTCTACCTAGTGATCCTACCTATGTTAAGGCCATCTAAATCTATATATTATATTATAATAGGTTATATCTTTCTATGACCTCAAATGCATTGTTGAGTTACATATATTACAAGCATATTTTTAATTACTCATAACTTATAATGTGCTACATGGGTATGCTAAATTTATATATTGTGACATTGATATATGAAGGAAATGTAAAAATGTTTACTTTTTCTATGTTCATTTGATGGTGTTTTATTTCTAACATAATAGGCTAGATATTTTTTGCTTATTGTATGTATATCTTAGCCCTTATGTGAGAATATCGATTGAACATCTCTATGATATTTTTATTTGTATGTGTGATAGTTGAACATATTCATTGAATGTGACCATTATCCCCATGTTTACAATCTTTGCTTATAAAAAAATTTAACATGTCCTTTGTATATGGCCTTTGGTTGTATTTTGTGATATTTCATGAATTTTATGTTATGGTTGTTGTGTTTACTAAGCTTGATTAGTGATGTAGGATACATATCATGTAGTTTTAATTCATAGTCTACTTCAAATATGGTCATGTATTTCATGTTTCATTACTAAATCTATGCACCCATGACACTTGTATGCCTCACATTCAATATGATATATACATGTTTCAATGGTATATATATTTATATGGTTTTATACTATGCACATGATTGACATAATACTACATGATTATATCTTTATCACATGATAGAGCTACCTCTTTTTATTTATATGAGTTATCTTTAGTCAACATTCCTAGTCTCAAAAAGAAGTAATTCCAGTGGGTTTATCTTAGATACTCAAGCCTCCTTGAATAAAAAAATTAAAATTTGGGATAGGGTACAATATTAAAAAAAATGTAGTATAGGTTTTGAAATATTCAAATTAAATCAAAATGAAATTTTATAATAGAGTGAAATTTTTTAAAGGTTCAAAGAAATTAGAAAATCAAATATATTATATATATTGGTACCTTTTATATTATGGTGTCATGTCACATGAATATACACTATCTTTTGAAATGATCAAAGTATAAATCATACATAATTTGATGCATATGCATGGGCATATGAAAAATAATTAGAATATACAATTTATAAAGGTTGTAAATAAATTTACAATTGATCATATGGAAGCATTACACTATTTATGATTGGCGTAAATTTATGGAACATGATGATATTTCATACTCATATACACATGTTTCAAAATTTAAAGTTCCAAACTTAAAATAATCATGATGCTTTCTCATGCACATAGTTAAATTTCATAATTTAAAAGATTGAAAGTGGAAACAACTATGATGCTTGTTCATGCACATTTTAAAAATTCAAAGATTCAAAGTTTTAAAGTGTAAAAAATCATGATACTTGTTCATGTGCATTTTCAAAATTTCACTGTTCAAAGTTAAAATTTCAAATAAAAAATATTCATTTGAATTTAAATTTATGATAAATTCCATCATGATGGGGGCATGAATGTTTTGGTTTCTCTTTTGATCATGAAAATATAATCTAGATCCATTTGCAGTGGTGTGATTCAATCTATGTAGTTAATGTATTTTTTTGTTCAACAACACCCAATAGATGTACCATTACTTATATAAATCCCATTATGGGGTTAAATATTCTATTGAAGGTGATGTACATTTGTTTTTAATGAAACTTAATAATCTTGACATTACTTCTATCAAACCCATTATAGCTCCACCTTTTTTAAATAGTACATTGGGTTATACCTATTCATGGGTTTTAGATTAATCAATATTTTCTAGTAAATAACTTAATTATATATCTAAATTGGGACTTGATCAATATCAATGGAACATTATTTTAAATTATTCCAATTATTTAATAAGGGGGAAAAATTATCCATCATCAATTATAGGACACAAGGAAATTTGGTCTCACCTATGTACAAGTGTTCTCATTCGTTATTGTCTTTTTAAAAAAAATAGTTTTAAAATTTAAATATTCTTTACATTTAAAAATAATAAAAATTACTAATTCATGTGATCATGTAAGGTTTATAAATTTGAGTGCCCTACACAATTGAAGTATCTACTTAAAGACAAACTTTTTTATGCACATTCACGTTCACTTATTTCTCCTTTAATATAGGATATTTATTACTAGAATAATGGGAGATGTAAACACATACATTTTAGCCTATTTAGTTGAAAATGATAATTTTTGACACATCCCAAACCACATGACTTGAATACAAATAACTATCTCTTATTCATCACTATTGTAAGCCATTTATCTATGTGTGGATTTGAACCTTTGATTTCCATTCATTATTACATAGAAAATTTTAAATTTAAATTCTCAAACTAATTAAAATTGATTTTAGACTATCTCCAAATCAGGAAAAATGTCCCCCATTCTTCTTTACAATTATGAGTTAGGTGAACCGAACCACTTTACACTTATGTTCACTTTGGCTAGTTTCATCCTAAACCAAATAATAATTGGTTTCCAAAATTAAATTCATTACTTCCTATCTTCCAAAACATTTAATAAGGTTGTCTAAAGGAAATTATAAAAATAAATTCCTATAAATACATATAAAAATAATTTATTTTCCACGTTATCTGTTCACTTAGTTCAAGAAATTAAACCTTTGCACATTGAAAAAATGTTCCCTATTCTTCAAAAAATTAAAGATCATTCACAAGGAGTAGACATAAATTATGTCAATATCATTCTCTATCAAGTCAAAAACTATCATTGTCAACATTTACTCTAGGTTGGTTAACTATGTGGGATTGATTTCCCTCCTCAGATTATTAGATATATAGATAACCATAAATTGTCAAGGAGGTGATGTGGACTAGTTCAACCCATTACGCTCCCCTCTTTTTTGAATTCTTAAATACTTAAAAATTCTACTAGAAATTTAAATACAATAGAGGAAAAAAATGACTTTTGCATGGTACATGTAAAAATGTGAAATACAAAATTACAAAGTAGACAAAAGCATAAAAGGCATAAGGATTAGTTTTTAGTTATAATGAATCAGGACCCATGTTCCATATACTAGAGTAGCATATGATGTTATACACTTACATAAATTATATCCAAGAATATTAGTTAATTTTTTATTTGATCTATAATTTTTTTTTAAATGTTTTCTTCTATATTTTCTTGTTAGTTAGTGAATATAGTCAATTGGGATAAGTCTATGGTTAATGGAAAGGAATAATGTGACCTTCATTCCACTTATATAAAACCTATCTAGAATATGTTTTTAATTATATTTTTAATTTTAATCATGCATAGTCACATTTTGTATTGATTTCCACTTTCAAACAATCATAATAGTTCTAAATATTCTATGTGCAAGATAAGTATATATCTTCTCAATGTTTTCCTAAAATAATTGTTTTTACACATTTAAAATACTGAAAAAATTAGTATTTTTGATTATTAAATATTTCTCACTTTCTAATATTGTATAAGGTAAAATCACATAGACATGTGTTTATATAATATAAGGTAAAATAGACACCACAAATATTCCTTTTCTGTCTCACTAGGCTTCTCTTTAAATATGAACATGTTGCATCATGATCCCCTTTTCCATGTTCTACCTCAAAGAAAATACATATATTAAGAAAATTTTAATATGATTTTTTTTATAATACAATAAATCATTTGAAGATTCTTAATATTTCCTATGCAATTATGGAACCAAATATAATTTTGATTGATTATAATGGTTTTCCCTTCAAAAATTATAGAATATGCTAAAACAATGTTGGAAAGACTCTAACTAATTTAACCACTAATGAATCATGTAAAATTGATATTCCTTTTAATATTCTTGTTATCTTATGTAAATTTTAATGCATGCCTGAATGTAATGTGCACAAAACTAGAAATTTGAATAGAAATATAATATCATGACTGAACTACATTCTAGGGATGTAATGTATAGTTATCTTAAATTTCATCAAATAGATGGTGATATACCCATAAAAAATGTTTTTAAACATATCTTGAACTATTGGATAGAATAATAATAAATATGTCTTACATATTCATATATTATTTTTTTTTACTTTAAATTATAATAAAATTTGAGATAATGACTTCTTTTTTACTATTTCATACCTTGTTTAATATTCTTTCATTAATGACAATTTTATGCTATGATTATATCATGTTATGAATCATATATTATTGTTATGCAAAGTAATGGGAAAATTTATTTTTGATCTATTTATAATTTTTCATTTATATTATTATGTTCAGACATTGTACTTAATTAATGTTATGAAAATTGTAGTTATTATGTTGTGTTTTATGTCATTAGATATCATTTATTGGAATTATTTATGTGGAATTTTTTATTTTTTCATTGATATTATTTATCAATATATCATCCCCTGTTAGATTTTTTGGATCCTTTATAGGTTATGAATATGTATGTAAGAATAGATAGATTTTGGGTCATGACACAGGGTACGATGGATAGTAAGATTTCTATCAGAGGTAATAACTTAAGTAAATTTACCTCTCTTGGTTGAAGAAACATACATGACCATTTGTGTTATTTTTATGTGATTTGTTTATGTAATTATTATGTGTTAAAATCTTGGAATTATTTTAGTTATATATATTTTGTTAATGTGTAGTGTGTCTCTTACTTTAATTTTATAGTTGTATTTCATGCTTTGTTGCTTAAATTGGTTTTGATCTTATATACTAAGTTTTAATCAATACTTATTGACATAGATATAAAAATTATATAACATGAATAGCTCTATCATATTTATCATAGTTTATCTTTCCATATTAGTTTATAAACCTCTCAAAACTATTTATTTCATCCTAAACTTGACTTGTTAAATTTTAGAAATAAGCAAATGTTTTTTTAGTATTAAATTATTTTTTGAATTATCACATTGATGTACACACTAAAATATGGTAACTAATAATTCAAAATATATCATATATTAGTATTTTTGACTCTAACAATTCTTTCTCATACCAAATAACATCCAAAATTCAAATTCAAATATTAATTATGGGTTAGTCCAAACATTACTCATATTTTTGTCATAATAAGTATCTATAAAATCACTTATAAATTAAAAATTAGGTGTAATTCTATTACCAATCTATCACTTATCTAAAAAGTGATTATCAACCCTATGAAAACACTTTCATGTTTAAAAATATTTCTATGTTTCTCAAAATTTTCCAATCAAGCAATGAAATCATGTCCTTCTCAATTTTGAATCACCTAAGAACCATGTCAATTATAAAGTATTTAAGAGATAGATCATAGGTTGTATATATTAAAGAAGCACTATTGTACACATTCACCTAACAAGGAGAACTCCATGTAGTTTTAATTCCTTCTTTGATGTATTTGGTATGTAGGAAATGCAAAACTAATTAATAGGGAGCTAATGTGGTTATATTAACTCACATTTTTTTTAATTTTGTAGGAATAATTTTATTATTACAGGTGGACCTATAGTTTCAACTGAAAGAGAAGGATTTATGGGAGTTGTGTGCATAATCACACCTCATGATATCACACAAAGCTGAAAGAGAATGAGGTACACCATCCTATATAAAATATAAGGTAAAATTATAGACAAATATAATTGTTAGATTTAGTATAGACCATCTGATGATATGAACATGATGATAACTATACCATCTAGGTAAACACAAACATCTAGATATGAATATGAGTGACCTAAAATATATTATTATATCCTTCCTCCCACCTACACTATGTCTTAGTCCTACATTTAATATAATAATTCTAAATTTGTTACCATATTTGTTAGTTTATATATTTAGAAATTGAAAATGTCAAATCAATTAAAAACTCTTACATTCATATTCATTGCTAATTATTGTTTATTTTAATATGAAATATATACATAATTTATATCTTGGTTAGGATAAACTTAATAAAAAATAGTTTAAAACATGTTGGTGAACCTAAATATTTTGTCAAGAAAATAAAAATCTTATGTTTCCCTTAGTATTTCATCCTCCATTATAGAATATCATATTTTTAACTATAAATCTGACTTTTCATTTTGATCTTTAATTTTTTCCTTAATATACAAATTACACATGGCTTTAATGGATGCACATAGTTTTTATTTCTATTATAAAGCTATAATTATAATTATTACATGTTATTTTTCTTTGATATTTATAATATGGAATAAACATGTAATTCTACGGATCAAATATTTGTATATTAATAAGGCTTATGTAACTAATTAACAATCTTAAATGTTTAATATCTCATATAGATGTGATAATCAATTCAAGGTGCTTATTTTCACTACTAGGTGATAAAAAACATGTATGATTCATTTCTTCCCCCTAACCCTAAACATAGAAAAAATATCATCTACCATCATTCCCCCATTATTTTCCCATGGCATATGTTGAATTATGAAGTCATTGCTATCACTACTAGAAAAGGTAGCGTGCCAGACCATACATGGTAGAACATATGTATTCAACCTGTTTCTCCTCAAAAAAATCCACCTCCCATGAGGAATGTTAATTAATATAAATTGTATGACCTCTTTCATCAACTAAAGAATACACACGCTAAATTTTTTATCCTTGAGTAACTTAAATAATCATGTGTATAATGACATCTTATTTGAGACATTTTGTTAAATCACTCTTCCTTATAATAATAAACTAATATTATTTGATTCTATAATGAACACATTTTTGAATATAAATAAAGTTATTTCCTTTAAATATTAGGATTTACCTCCTAAACATCTAATAAATCAAACTCCCTAACAATTTATTCATGTTCAAGTTCATAACAAATAAACTAATTTTTTACTAATAGATAATGGTTCAAAAATGAATATTTTCAGTATAAATTTCCTAAATTGATTAGGTATTCATATGAATTTGATTAATAAATAATGCTATTTGATAATAAGATACACAAAATCCTGAGGTCTATTATTGGATGTTAAACCAAGATGTAAAATAGTTTCCACTACATTTCAATTTATGACTTATTCTCTAAAATTTAGTTTTGGTGTGTAATTGGATACATAAAATGGAATAAGCTCTATAAAAATTATACCAATACATAAAATTCATTCATGATAGCTATGCCTATACATTTACCATATATGACATTCTTTTCTTATATTTCAAGATGCCATATTATACTATTCAAAATTCATCACACGTTGGGGATTATTATATAGTACCACCATTACAACCCATCCCATTAGATCACATGAATAAATATTAGGTGAATGATTTTAATTCAAATATATTACAAAGAATTTTTTTAAAAAAATTTAAAAGGCAAGAAAAACCGCAAGTAATTGTGGACCAAACAAATTCTAGATTTACCTCTTTTAGTCAATTCTAAAAATTCTAGTCACAAGGTCATGGATTAGTATGACAATGATGGTGTTGAAATAAAAAATATAGTAGATGATAAACTATGTAAAATAAATTCAAATCCTATGGATCTATATCAATATTTTTCTCATAACATGTTACAGTTATTTGTCCTAAAAATTATTGAGATAATTCAAATAGTAATAAAAATGATAATTCAAAACTTCTTACTAGATGATAACTTACAAGAGTAAAAGGAAGGACAAAAATGTTAGATCATCAAACTAGTAAAAATTACATTAGTATTTTTAATTTTATTATTCACCATAATTATCATATTATATGACCACCATTGAGGTAAATATATATTTCAAGTAATAGAAAATTTATTGGGTATAATACAGTGAAAAATATGGAAGTTTTATGGAATAACATATACTACTACTACATAACTAATAATTATTCATGATAAAAATATATTATTTTACAAAAGTTACTTTAAAATTTATTAATAACTCGACAAAATTCTAAACATAAATCTACGAGATGTTTATCACACTAACAAGACCAATGAGAGTGTGATTATCATTGATGCATAGTGCACAGAACACCCAGTTTGAGAACATTGTAGTATAGAGTTCAAAATTATAAGAATTATAGGGTCATTAAGGTTGTCACATTTCACATCAATTATTTATCACTTATTAATATTAAGACTCAAAAAATAAAGGTCATAATCATTTTCAGCTTGAGATATTTTGAGAATTACAAGACATATGTAAGGTCCTTCATGACACAAATTTTTAAATTATGAATATCAACCCTTGAAAATGTGTGGTGTTGCATGTTTATGATAGTTTGGATATGATATTGATAATTTACATTACAATCAATATTATGGTACATTATTCAGTCATATCACTTTATAATTTACTTTTGGTCTAAACATTGTCAATTATTTCATATAGGTGAACCCCTATATTACTTTCTCAACATTTAAATCATGGGAAAATATTAGTTATATAACATGAAATCCATAATGTATATAAAAATTAGTGAATTATGTCATTACATAAAGGGGATATAATCATAATTCAATATAATGGGAATTTTCACATTTAAAATAAAAATCCTTAAACATAATTTCAAGCAGATAACATAACTCAGAGATACTGGAACAAAAGGCAATATGTTTATATATCCTTACGGACAATCAAGGTATTGATGATGTATTTGAAAATGGGATGATTTATTTGACTGTGTCATGATAAAATAAATTAAAAATTTGGGATCTGAGCATGAAATACTTGTTAGTTTACATCATTTACATATGTTATCTATATAAAAATATTTCTTAGATTGCATATTATATTTATACACACATGCATTTCACATAGTGCATGAGTGATATTCATGGAACATAATTACATTTTATATATGGATGCATGTATGTTGGTTCAATCCTATACCTAGAATCCATGTTACTACTAGTGGCATCTTCTTCCATAGGTTACATTACTACAAGTTGTATCTTTCTTTGACCTATCCATTTACCATGTTGAGTTAATTTGATTTCTTAAAATTTCATGATATTTCTCATTCTTTATACAATGTTACATGGATATATTATTTTAGTAATCTATGTAATATACATATTTTGATGGTACATACCACTTTGTATGTTATATGCTTATTTGATGTTGATATTTTTATAATAAGATATTTATTATTTTTCTATTGTATGTGTAAATATATATTTGTTTGTGGACCCTTGTAATTTTTTTAATGGCATTTATTTCCCCTTATTTGTGCCCCCTTGGTCTATTTGTTGAGACTTATTGCCCATAGATTGTGGCTCTATTATCCTATTTGTGAAACAATTATTTTTTCTTTCATATGTGCCCCCTTACCATTATGTATGAAATTATATGTTATTATGTGTAATTATATTATGTGATATTTATTATTAACCATTTTATCATTACTTATCTTTAGGTTCAATGATCCATAACATTTACCTTTCTCGTATAGTCTTACTCTCAATAGTTATTAGTAATGCTTTTTACTAAGTGATTAATTTATTTATACATCTAGACATGAAACTTATATTCCATTTCATTACATATGTTCAAAATATTATTTGATGGCATATTCAACATTATGAAGACATACTCTCTACATGTTGATAGGATTAGACATGTTTTCTTTTTTTTTACATAACATGGTATAGTTAACTCAAACTTTTTAGATGAGTGAATCACAAATTACATCGCTCTACTAAAAATGAGACATATTACCTATATTTGTCATAGAGACTCAAGCCTCCATAAGTGCATATTAGATATTCTGGCACATATCATATAGATTATAAATATCTATTATTGGTTTAGATATCATATTAGGAATACTATGTACATATTTTAGTTACATTTTGGGACATATGTAGGGAACATAAACTCATTTCATAGGACAAGATTTACATGATTGCTAGATATGCATATATTAAAATACATTTTGGGTATATGCGTGGCATATAATCTCATTTTACAAGATATGAATTACATATTTTTATATATGAGACACACATAGCATGTATATGTATTACATTATATATCATATTAACACTGGTCATTCCAAATTATGGGGCATGTAAGTTATTTCATGCATACCTAGTTGAAAAATTCACCAATAAGTTCATATTATGGGGAATGAAATATATGTCATGCATATTTACATTATGAAAATGTTTATCTTTCAAGCACATTTAAATTTCTAGCAAAATTGAATTTATAAGTCCATATTAAACATTTCATTCATGTTTAAATGAGTAGTGTGGTTGATATTTCACATCTCTCAACAATGTAGAACTACTCTACAAGCCCAATATGTGCTTCCCACATTTCATCTTGGACTTCATATTTTATTTTAGATTAGCTTTATGGGTATATGATTTTGAGGTTCAACATCACTCAACAACCTAGTGTTATTCCATTTATTGCTATTCATTAAGTATTGGGGAAGTTTACATTTGTAATCCATGACACTTTCTTTAATTACACAAATTATAGATTGATCACCCCTAATTTACAAAGGTTTTCAATAATAGGAACCATTATCTAATTCTTAAATAAGGAAGTATTATCTTCATCAAGTTTTAGTGCAACATGATTCATCACTACACATGTGTAGTATTTATTTACTTTTTAATTCAAATTTTAGTTTTCACACTTTAATTTCTTTTAGACATTGACTAGTACCACATTTTCATTTTAGGATTTTATCAGATAATCTTTCACATTTGGATACTTATCCCAAAAAAAAATATTTATCCATACTTTAGTACATCTCTATCATTTTAGTGTAGTATTTTCACTAAATTTTAATACTAGAATAAAAGAGGGCATTTTTAAAACTACATGATAGTAATTGATACTTGAAAATGTCAGTTTAAAATTACCTTCACCCTAACTGACTTTTGCGTACAAACATTACTCTTATTCACCATTCTCTCCCATCTCCGTGCCTTATATAGGTCTTAATCTTCCCAAATTTGTCTCAGTCACCTATTGAATACATCATATTCTATGTCAAACTAGTTATCTGTCATACTCAAACTTCTCCAAAACATAATATTAATGTTAATATATCCTATATGGTAACATAAGATTTAAAAGATACCATATTATAATATTATTTGAATCATATAGTTTCATCCTACACCAAACATTAGTCAAAATTCAAAGTTGAATCCTTCCTATGGGTCAACCCCTATGTTTCACATGTTGATGGTGTAATAATTTACCTAAATAATCATGTATAAATAAAAAAATAGGTGTAATCATATTACCTCTATATCACTTATATATAAATCTCTCACCAAAATTTTCTAAATTTTTACATAATCAGGATGGAAACCTTATTTTTCCAATTTTCTAGTTAATCATTGAAACTAGGTTATTACCAAGGCTGAATCACTCAATAACTAATCTCACATAACTTATTTCATACTTTCAATGAGCTTTTTTGAAAACATCAATCTAATATGAAGAAGTCTATGCATTTTGACATACCACTTTAGAGTATCAAATGTGTAGACAACACTCAATCAATCAATGGGAATTGGTTGAGTTTATTAAACCCACATTTATTCACATTTTTAGGCATAATTTTATCATTATAGGTGGCCTATAGGTAGCCTAGGGTTTTAAGTGAAGGATAAGCATTTGTATGAGTTTTACATATAATCCCTCCTTAGGATTACACACAAAATTGAAAGATAATTGGGTGCACTTGAATGCATAAAACATAATTATATAGTATATGTATATGGAATTGAAATATTATAAGTAGAATATGCAATGATATCAAATTGAGGTTAACGATACTATCTAGACACACACAAATCTCCAAATCCTAATTTGAGTGACCTGCAATCAAGTTTCCATCTTTCATACCACTTTAACTCTATCGTAGTCTATGTAGAATAGAATAAATCTAATTATCTTATCCTCAAATTATTACTTTCTATTTTTAGCAAGAATAATTCTAAAATTCATTACAACATGTAACATTTAGATATATGTTTAAATATAATATATTGTAATATGAATTATACATAAATTTTTTATGTTTTTAAGTTAAGATTAATCTAAAAAACAATAAAATAATTGGACACTAATCCTTGAAAAAAAATTTCCTAAAGATCATAACATAAGATCTTGTTAAATCTACAACATTGAAAGGAGTAGACTATCTTAAACAAAGTTTTGAATGTCTATGAATCTAAAAGGATATAGATGATCATTGAAAAAATATTTACCATGTAGGAAAACCTTGGTGAATGGATAATATACCCCTAAGTGACATGAAAAGATATAATTTTGATTGATAACTACAATCATGTTGAGACCTTTTTTTAGTTTACATATATTTTCATTCATGAAAACCTTATATTAAGGTTATATTTTTTCTAAGTTTAAGATCCACCCAGTGGTGTAAATGATAAAATTTATTAGAATGATGTATTATAATATTTAATCTATTATATAACTATTTTAAAAAATTTATGTATGCAAATAATTTAAACCCTCTTAGGGCTTATCATATCTATGCACTTAAATAAAATGTGTTGATTAAATCCTTAAGCAGGATTTTTGGAGTTAAAGTTGGTTGTGATTAAAAAAATGTTGTCTAATATCTTGAATCATATGTTATACAAATAACATATATCATCTTGGATTATGTTTAGCATACATCTTTTGGAGAATGTCAAAATTATAAACTAGTAGTCTATGAAAATATGCATAATGTCTGGAATGAAGGTCACTCAGCCTAACCTTTAGAATAATCTTAGAATTATCCATGGAGTAATTCAATTTTGTATGTCAATTATACCAACACTAGTAATAAGAATAGCCATGTACAAGGGAAAGACAATGTCAAAAGTAATAATGAACAAGATAAAGAAATGAACTAAAATTATTCAAGAGGATACAGAGGAAGAAGAGGTAGTCCATCTAAAAGAGGGAGAGTTAGAGGTAGATTTGAAAAAATAAATATTCAATGCTATTACTATCACATATATGGTCACTTTGATTGGGAATGAAGATTAAAAATAAGAAATCAAAATAGAAATGAAAATTATGCTAATGATAATGTTGATGCTTCGTGTAATTTATTCATTTCATATGATAAATATGAAATAATTCCTAATGAGGTTTGGGATCTAGATTCAACTGTTCTATTCACATGTCAAAGAATAATATGTTATTTTGTTCAATATATATAAATTTCAAAACTAGTATCAAACTTAGTGATGATAAATATTTTGAGGTTGTATAAAAAGGAACTATAGAGGTAAATATTATAGAAGGTAATAAAAGTATTAATGATATTTATTTCACCCCAAAGTTGAAACATAATTTTTTAAGTATTGGACAGTTGTGTGAAACAACTATAAGGTGGTATTTGATGACAAGCAATGAATGATCTATGACAAGAGTCAAGCAGATAAGGTTTTTAAAATTTTAATTATATATAAGAATAGGATGTTCCCATTGAATTTTAGAGAGCATAGTAACAACCTTGAAAATATGGCATCTGAAGATAAAAGTTGGTTATGGCATCTCAGGTATGGACACTTGAATTTTCAAAGTTTGAAGTTACAAACATCAGAAGAATTAGTTTATGGCTTTATAGAGGTTAAATATCAAAAATAAGTTTGTGAAGGATGTGTTAAAGGAAAAAATGCAAGAGAAAACTTTCAAAAAGGTATTGCATGGAGGGCTTATCATTCACTTCAATTAGTTCCCTCAAATACTTGTGGTCCTATGCAAATAAAAAGTATGGGTGACTCATCATATTTCATTACATTTATTTATTACTATTCAAATAAGTTTTAGGTTCATTTTTAAAAAAAAATTGAAGCATTTGATACATTAAAGATATTTAAAGCCCTTGTAGAGAATAAAAGTGGTTACAAAAATAAAGTGTTTAAGGACTAATTGTGGAAGTTCATTTTTTTCATATGATTTTATGAATTATTGTGATTTTGATGGCATAGAAGGAAACTCACAACTACTTACAACCCTCAACAAAATGGTGTGGCTCAAAATAAGAACTGTATAATGGTTAAAATGGAAAGGAGCATGTTACAAATAAAGGGATTGAACAACTCTTTTTGGTGTGATGTTGTTGCTAGAACAATATATATTCTCAATTAATGTCCCACCAATGCACTTGAAAAGATGACTCTATATGAAACATGGCACAAAAGTAAGCCTAATGTGAAATATTTCAATTTTTTTTTTTGTTTAGCTTATGTTCATGCAACTAATAATAAAAAGAATAAATTTGATCCAAAGAGTGAGTCTTATATATTTTTTAGGTATAATGATTAAATAAATTCTTATAAGATTTATAATTTTATCACTAATAGTTTAATTTTGTCAATATATGTTATTTTTTATGAAGGGGGAGTTTATAGTCATCATAAATATAAAGGAAATTTGTTGAGAAGTCTAAATCTATTTTTATTGATGGTAATTATGATGATATTACTAATGAGAAACCTAATAGTACTTCAATGAAAAGTGCTACAAGTCCATTAAGTAGTACCTCATCTAATGTATGTATTCTAAGCATAGTTTTGGCTTCAATTACAAGTCCATTAAATAGCCCCTAATCTAGTGCATGTAATCCAATCATATATCTAGCTTCAAGTCCTAGTTCTTCAAGGAAGGTAAAATCTTGAGTGAAATTTATCAACGTATAAAATACCAAACACATGAAGAATGTCTAAGAGGTGAAATAGTAAATTATGCTTTAATTACACAAAATGATTATGAAATATCATGTTTTGAAGATGTATGTACTAATGAGGTTTGGGTGAAAGAAATGAAAGATGAAATGGATTCCATTAATAAAAATATAATTGGAAACTTTTAAAACTTCAACATGACAAAAAGTGTATGGGTACTAAAAACATCTACAAGACTAAGTACAATAGTGATGGTAGTGTTGAAAGTCAAAAAGCACATCTAGTTACAAAAGGTTTTACTCAAAGATATCACATATATTATGAAGAGACATTTACACCATTTACAAGACAATAGACCATTATAATGGTGATTTAACTAGTAGCTCAAAATAAATGGAGCATAAATCACATGGATTTGAAAATTACCATCTTAAATGGGTACTGAGAAGAGGAAGTG
This sequence comes from Torreya grandis, assembly GCA_037957365.1. Classification (NCBI taxonomy): domain Eukaryota; kingdom Viridiplantae; phylum Streptophyta; class Pinopsida; order Cupressales; family Taxaceae; genus Torreya; species Torreya grandis. The sequence goes on along the minus strand of JARHVA010005465.1, from coordinate 351,245 downwards.
TATGTACAACATCCAAAAGGTTGTTTAGTACAAGGTGAATAAGATCAAGTCTACAAGTTCAAGAAGGATTTGTATGGCCTCAAACAATCACCCAGAGTATGGTATGCAAGGATTGATGGATATTTTCAGTAGAATGGATTTCAAGAAATAAAAGTGAGTCTACTATTTACTACAAGAGAAAAGGTAATGATATCCTTATTAAAAGTTTGTATGTTGATGATTTGTTGTATATGGGCAACAATTCTAAGACAAAGTATGAATTCAAAATTTCAATGATGAATTAATTTGACATGGAATATTAAGGTCTCATAAAATAGATTTTAGGGATGGAGGTTCTTGAATGTAAATATGACGTCTTCATTTATCAAACAAAGTATGCAAATGATATGTTGGATAAATTCAATATGATTGATTTTAAACTAGTGTCCATTCCCGCTACTCATGGAGTTATGCTATGTAGAGAAGATGGTCATGAAAGATTTGATAAAACAACTTAGAGAAGTATTGTTGGAAGCTTAATATTTATAATTCACACAAGACTAGATATTACTTATTCAGTTCACTTGTATCAAGATATATGTCTGAGATATGTGAAATTCATATCAAGGCATCCAAGAGAATTGTGAACTACATGAAAGTTACTATTAGATTTGTTTCATTATTTTGCAACTAAAAAGTTTGAAATTTTTAGTTGTACTAATTATGATTGGAGAGGCAGTTGGGATAACCGCAAGTCAACATATAGGAATTATTTTTTACTTGGTTTTAGTTTGGTTACATGGAGTTCAAAGAAGCAAATTTAGTTTCTCTTTCATCTATAGAAGTAGAATATATTACTATCACTTCAGTAGGTATACAAACATTTTCGGATCCAAAAGGTTTTAGATGAAATTAGAGAGAAAAAACATCAACCTATAGTGATTTTTTGTGATAATGTGAGTGTTATGAAATTAGACAAGAATACAATGGATCACAATAGGGCAAAGCATTTTGATTTAAAGTGCCACTTTATTTGAGATTTGGTTCAGAAGAAAAATGTAGAATTGAAGTATATAAACACACAAGAATAAGTTGTAAATATCTTCACTAAAGCTATAACAAAAATTAACTTTTTGAAACTTTGATATCCAATTGTTAGTTCAGTCATCATCAAGTGGGAGAATTTTGGTTAATTGTTGTTGAGTCCTAGTTATATAACAAATAACATCATGCAAAAGAACATGTAATTTATTTAATAATTAGTTAATTTATTTTTATAACAATAAAACCTTAGAAAGGCTGGAAATAACTTTATTTTATAATTCATATAAGTTGTTTTAATTATTTATTAGAAAAATATGTTCACATGCAATTCAATAAATACATTGCATTTGATTTTTATTAAAATACATAATGATTTGAATAATTTAAAGAAGTAATTTTATGTTGGTTATTTTGTATTTTTTTAGATTATGCATATTATATATTTTGTTTTGAGTCTTATTTATTTATTAGCAGTGGTTTATTTTTATATATTTAAAAATCTTCATATGAATGTGCATATATAAAAATCAATCATTATTTGTTATGTTTGATTTTAAGGATTTTTAATAAACTCTATGATTTTTTACTACGTGTATATATATGCTTTTATATATATATATATATATAGTTTGTGTTTTTTAAGGATACCTTCATGGATGGAAAAAGGAACATTATTTCTGTGAGAAATAATAATTTCTTTGTTGCATAGTATATACTTAAACTATTATTCTATTTACATATATTTATAAATATAAAATATTATATATGCATGTGTTTGTGCATATATACAGACATGTATGTATGTCTAAATCGGTCTATCTTGTATTTCCATCTAAGATATGTTCTTGATAACAACGTTGAGCTAAGTAAAAATTTAGTTGTGTCTATTGTTATTCCTTATTTTACATAGTATGGAACTATAACGACTTCTATAGAAAAGTATAATACACACGTGTTTATGTGTGTATCTAAATGCACATGTACGTACATACATTTGATCTAATGACTTCAAAGAATAAATGGAGACCGGTGTTACTTGGATGTGATTGTTACCTTGACAAAGATGTTAAGGCATCATTCCTTCTAAATGATAGTATTAGAAAGGTGTGTTAATATATGAAGGAAGACGACTTGGATAACTGAATCGTTCTATCTAAACAAAAATTGGTGCTGGATTTGTTGTTATGTATAAATATGTGTATATGTTATTATATGTGCATTTACATATGTGCATGATCATATATATACATGCATATATACAACTTATGGCTTTAACTGTTTGCTTATGGATTATAAGGAGTGAAATTCACTGAGGTTATTATGTGGCCTTGCATAAAACATATATTGACAGCTCTGTAACATTTTATGCTTCTTTACAGTAGATCTACATGGAGGATTTCGTAGTCTGTTATTGGTAATTTTAACTGAACTGTTCTATACTCATGTATTATAGTTGAAAATATGATGTTTCTCAAACTTAAACCTATTTAGATAATGATGTTCTCATCGACCCATTTGATTATTTAATGGTCTCTTTATTTATTGAAGAAAAGTGGGGAAATTTTCACAAAGGTTATCCCATATTAATATATATATATATATATATACTTTACTTGATTACAAGACTTTAATATGGACAACTTGGTTGATTCTGCATGTTGCTTGCTTTTTCTTGTTTGTCTTCTGAATATAGTTTTCTAAATTACACCTATTTCTCTCAATGTTTGGAACCTTTATAAAGCTAAGACTTCTCCTCTTAGTCAATTCTAAAGTACTTTGATCTTCCGGGCAAAAATGCTGAGAGTATTGATTGACTTTAGTTGGACCACTACGTTTTCTATTGGTTATAAATACAATAATGGAGTAAATGCCATGATATGTACTTATAGTTTTTAGACCCGGCAAAATATTTTTTTTTCTCGATAGTAAACCAAGGTGCTTATATTTCCTGTTTAGGTCTGCTTAGGTGACTCAACCGTCCATTACATAAGATAGCTGCATTGGTGTTTATCAATTAAGATATACAGACCAGTCTTAGATCGTGAATCATACATCGGATGGAGGCTTCTATGGGAGCCTGCTTCGTTATAAGATTTTATTAGTAGTTCTCTTTACTATTGGATAATAATTGTGATTTTCTATGTATGCTGCGACAGATTTAATTTAAGTCCCAAGCAATTCCTGCAAACATGTAAATGTTGCATACGTGACATCCACTATACATTAAAGTAAACTAGACTCGCAATGATGCGAGTGATGTTCCTACGAATTAAAGGGGAATATGGATACACGTCATCTACAAGGATAACACAAATTGTCAAGGCCCCTATACAAGTGACCAAAGAAAAAACACTTAATATGAAAGAATAATATTGTTTTTCACTATCCGAATGAAAATAATACATATTTAATAATTTTTTAAATAAATAAAAAAATATATGTTTAATTTTTTTATATATAAATTAAAACATGTATTCGATTAATATTGATGACCAAAATTTAAGATATTTTGAAAAAAGATGAAAAGCGTATGTAATTTCTTTATATCAAAAAATGGTGTGCTATTACACTTTAACCTAATTATTTTATTTTAAAATATTTAAATCTACTATCTTAAATCATTTAATTGAATAATTATTCTTAGAGAACTTGAATATATTATTTTAATTAATTATTAAAAAATTAATATATACATACATACATACATACATACATACATACATACATACATACATACATACATACATACATACATACATACATACATACATACATTGAATCTTACCTTGTGAATAAACTTATAAACTATTTATCAAAACCTTACGTAAAGATATAAGTTTAAATTGATTCAAGATCAAAACGTAAGTCAAATTTATAATATTTTTTTTTTTTCATTGATATGATTAGAGGAAGTTGTATTATATATAATATTTGAACAAAAATAAGTTATATTTTTATAAATTTTTGGGGACTAGCTAATTAGAAATAAATGTAAATGCTCTGAATTATTCCTATATATTTATACCGATATATTCATTTGTTATGAATGCTTTATATTTTTTTTAATGAGTTAGAAGAGATCATACTTAGGACATGATTTCTTGTTATAGGCTTTATGAATAGAAAATAATTACTTGATAAATTAAAGTAAAATATTTTTGTTGACATTATTGTGTTTTTAAATTGATATGATTGGTTTGAAATAAATATGCAGTAATGTTATATTATAGATTAAAATAATTTTATATTATATGGATTTGAATGTTGAACTTATAGATGATAAGTAAATTTAGTTTAATGCTTAAATAAGTCATTTAACAATGAGAAAAAAAGAGTAAGGAGGTCATTCAGTTTTTTAGGATTGATAAGATTTAAGTTCGTAAATTAAAATTATTTTGATATAATTAGAATCTTTCATTTAATGTTTTTAACAATTTTTAAAATTTTGAATAATATTAAAAGACTTAAGATTATTATATAATTAAAAAAATTGTGAATAAAAATAATTAAAAATAATAATAAAATAATTGTAATCAATGATTGGTTCAGTGAATTAAGATGGAATTCTAATATCAAACATATAATGGACTTGAATTATGTCATTAAAACAAGAATTCGGACTATAATTTTTAAGAAAGAATTAGTAACGTCTTGAATTAAATTAATTGGCTATAAGTCAATTATTTACAAACAACATTAGAATGACAATACAATTTATTTTTTGAGAAGTGTTTGTTGACATGAATAAATACCTTAATCATTTTGATTAAAGATAAGTAACCTTTAAAAATTAAAATAATTGACAAACACTTACAATATATTAAATAAGAAAATTTGGAATTTTTACCTAATGGCAATATTTGTTTATGCTTAACGCTTAGAGGCTTAAAATGAACAAGTGAGACATGAGTTCTAAGAATATATAAATATAATAAGATCTTTGAAACTATAAGACTTAACAACCAGTCTAAAAATGGAACCACTAGGAATTCTGGTAATAATTCAACAACATGACTTAAAGAGGCCTCGTGCAATATGCGTGCAAATCAAAATAAAGATTTCGAGAGAAACTTGCATGAGAAGTAGCATTAATAGGCTTTGTATAAGTACTGAACACTTAAACGCAATGATTTTTTATTGAATTAATCAATAAAGACAACAAGCTCAACCCATATTGATGAATCGATAAGGTTATCTAACCTTGGACTGTTAAACATATTATACAAAGTCTTTGACTTAACATATAAAGTAATAAATTACTACTCGGATAAAATTAAAAATAAATCAATCCCCCATTTTTAATTTTTTTTTGGGGATATTCTTATACCTTAGTCCTATTCCTCCACTAATTATTGTGTACTTCAATGTTTCATTATTTATATTTTAATATTTTTCAAGAAAAAATCATGAGAATATTATTTTTACAAATATGGTTTTAAATTTTCAAATGCACCACATACTTTACATTTATTTTTCAATAAATATTAATTGAAAAATAAATTTATTTTCTTACATTTGCAGAAAAGATAATAAAAAAGCAATCTAAATGACATAGGAGGTTTTAGCACCCCCACACTCCTTCAAACTTATGTTATTAGGAAAAGTATAATGTATATGACAAAACAACTCGTGATAAATAGAAACGTAAATCTGATTTATATATATATATATATATATATATATATATATAAATATAAAATACCACTTTTTATGACATATGATATTTGGCCAATATTCAAACATGAATATATCCGACTTAATATTTTATATAGTTTTGTTTGGAAACATTTTTGAGAAGTGTTTTGAATAGGGCATGCAGTCTTAGCTTTCACATCTAAATTTAAGGACATCCTTAACATTTTAGGACACCTAATGTTTTCATGGGAAAAATATATATATTCTATTAAATTCATATTGGTATAAATTAATTTTTTTCACAATGTAGTATCCTGCCATTAAAATTTTAACAATAGTTTTACATTAGGATCATCTAACTTTTATTTTCCTTTAATGTCTCAAGCAAGTATTTTATTTTATTTATAATATATAATATTAATTTTCCTTGTCATTTTATTTCATTTTCTTGGAGGGAGGGGAAGGGATCGGGGGCATTGGGAATATTATTTACAATAGAAGTTGTCTATTACTTTGTATATTATATTTTTATTTTTCTTTCGATTATTATTTTCAACATAATTAATTATATTGGTAATATATTCTACAATAATGATATCTTAGTTATATATATTATTTTTTATTATTTTTAATTTTTCATAAAATTTATTATTTTATACATTTTAAATAATTCAATAATCAATTATCATTCCTTAATTAGATATTTTCCTTCAAATAATTGTCTAAATAATTTGAAAGCCCATAGCTTAATGGTGTGGTCATGTTTTTACCCATTGTTTTTTTCAAGATATTATTATCAATTTAAAGTAACCACCAAGGAGTTTGTTTCCATTTTGTTTGTGTTTCTTAATTATCTAAATATGGGGAGAAATGAAATAATTTGACATAGCCACCAAGGAGTTTGTTTACATTTTGTTTGTGTTTCTTTATTAATTAAATATGGGGAGAAATGAAATTTCTTATGCCACATTGAGAGTATATCTTACTTCAAGAAGAAATTAAATTTATTATGCCACATTGAGAATATATATTACCTTAAGAAGAGCATCTTGTCTTTTAATTGCTTTGATATATTCTTCATTATGTTCATGATTAGGTTCTTAATTTGTACAAAATTAAGTTTGATAATTAAATTATTTTATTATTTAATTCTTTCAACTAACATGAAAATGTTTTAAAACCTATAAACATCATCATTTTTTGATTTTATTATTATTTCTTTATATTAATTATTAGTGACTACAATCATATTGGTTTTAGTTTCATTATTGGCAGAACCCAAACTATAAGTGTAAGAAATGACATAACCTTATTTTAAATCTTTCATCATTTCTTAATTGTCTCTTTTTGTTCTATTTTATTCTCTCAAAAAATTTCCTTTTCATCAATGTTTCATTTCACTTTCAATTTTTCTTTATAAAGTACATCTTATTATGGCATATGTTTGTCCAATTTAAAATGAAAATAAAAATATGAACAAACCTCTAAAAATGATGAGAAAGATATTTATATGTTATAACAATATTTAATAGCTATACATATTAGTATCAAATTGTTATGTATCTAGTTATTTTTTTGGAAAATGTGAAGTTATGGATATCATGAAGATGAGTTTTATATTCAAAATAAATTGATGTCCATTCTAAATGTATATTAATTTATAACAGGTATATGTCTATAACAGACATTTATTTCATTTTCATAGTGACTTACATAAAACCATAAACAATAAACCCTACACCCATAACTTGACACCTTATAAGTTAAATGATATGTATCCAAGGTTGAAATGAGGGGCCCAAATAGGTGTGATTGGGGAATTATATGCTAATTTAGTTACCCATGCACACCTAAGCACACATTTATGTCAAATTTACATGTTATTAGGTAAATTAGAATCCAAAATAGACATAAAATATATCCACTTATGACCAGGGTGAATGTAGATAATGTTTTGCACTTATATGTGCGATTGACCTAATTTTCTTGAAATTTAAGACAAAATTGGTGTTATTGGGGAAGTTTAAATTAGTGACCCATGCACACCCAACAACCCTTTTTAGTCTGTTTTAAATACAACTAGGTCCCTTATAGCCCAATATTGATATAAACCCTTTCATTAGGAGAAAATGTAGATGTTTTTATCATATTCATATGCAAATGACACCATTTGATTTGAATTTATGCCTAAAGTGACATGATTGAGGTAGGATAGGATGAATTTAGGAGTTTAATGCAGCTAACCACTCTTTTGTGTTTATTTTTCATGTGATTATGTCCCTTATATCCCATAATTGATATAACATCCCCTTATTTTCTAGTGATTGAGGTAAACTTGGAGGGTTCTAAGCACATTCATACATGATCAACCAATTTTATTCAAAATTGGGGAAAATATAAGTTTGATTAGGAAAACATAGGTCAAATTTGTGACCCACACACAACTAACTACACCTTTTTTTTGGAATTAGGCTACTTATAGACCAAAATTAACACAGTAAAAACATATCTACTTATGATCAAGATAATTATATAAAATATCAATCAAATGTGTGAATAATAAAACTAATTTATATTACATTCATTATAAAATAGGTGTTTTCAAGGAAACATAGGTTGAATTAGTGATATGCACACAAAAAACCACCCATTTATGTTAATATTACATGTGATTACATCACTTGTAGCCTGAAAGTGACCTAGAAATAACATATCCACTTATGACTAAGGTAAAAGTGGATGATTTGCAGAACATTCCAACATGATAGTCACGATTTAATTTGAACTTGTGATCAAAGTACTTTGATTAGGGAAGCTTGGGTTGAATTCATGACCAACACATGAAAAAACCCCATTATTTTAGTTTTTCATATGATTAGGTCCATTTTAGAGAAAAATTCACAATCCACATGCAATCAAGGAAAATGAACATGATTTGGGACACATTCATATGAGATAAACTCAATTTAATTCAAACATGTGCCAAAAGACATGATTTTGGAATGTTAGGTTAAATTAGTGATGTAAAAAATAGGTCAAACTTTTGGAGTCCATAACTTTTGATCTAAAATTCAATTTGAGCCCATCCTCATGCCAAAATGACTATCTTGAAAATTTCAATGCATCCATAATCTGATATTATAGTTATGTGATATTTTTAATATTATTTTAATTTCATACATGACCATTTGAGGGTCTAAAATCATAGTTTAACATTATTTTTAGTATTTCACTATATTTAAAAATTATCTATTTTTGTAATTAGACTTAAACTTTAGTTGATATTCATTTGATAGGTTAATTAATGATTAATTTATTTTTGAACATTTTTTAAAAATATGCATGCTTGCATGTGACACTTACTAAAAATAGAGGCTGCTAAAAATAGAAGGTTGAGTTTTATTTATTTTTAGAGTTATAAAATTTACATGTCAACTCTAATTTTGAGTTGAGACTTATTTATGAATGTTTTATAATTATTTAAATTATTCAATATGACTCAATATAGTTTATTATTTTATAATCTTTGCTTATTGGTGATTTTATTATCTTGATAGTATTTGGGTTCATTATTTGGTATCAGAGCAAGTTCAAATCTTAGAGGTGTAATATATGGTGAGAAGTTGAGGGTGAATCACTCAGATGAATCAGACTATTCAAGAAATACATAGGAAATTAGAATAATTAACCAAGATCATTATGAATAAAAGAAAAAGAGATCATAAGATGATGTAGATGATAACACAGATCATGAAGAAGAAATTCCATAAGAGGAGAAATGAGAACATCTTCCATTAATGGAAGAGAGGATGGTTATATCTTTAAAAAGAAGGAACAAATGAATTAAGGTTGATGTTACATATTATGTAAGAAGTTTAAAAACAAGGGAGTTGATAGATTTGATGAACAACATGGTTCAATTTCTTGAATAGATAACTATTAGAGAAGACAAGAAGGTATATTTTGCATGCACAAAATTATAGGGTCATACAATGATTTGGTGGAATCAACAGAAAAGAGAAAGAAAGATAAAAGGTAAAGACAAGATCAACTCATGAAAAAATATGAGAAGAAGCTGAGGGATAAATTTCTTCCTATGGATTATTCAAAACCCTATACAGAAGATTTCAAAATTTGAGACAGATAGATCACAATATACAATAATATACATATAAGTTTTACAACATTTATATACAAGTAGATTATGATGAAATGAAATAGTAAATAGATACAAGGTATGTAAATGGTTTGAAGTTTTCTATTCAAGATGAATTTTTCATGCATGTAATACTTTTCATGAAGAAATTTTATCATTTAGCTTTGAATGTGAAAGAAAAACAAAATAGATAGAATTTCAAAGGAACATATAGTTGAATAAGAAGAGGATAATCCCTTCTAATAATGGGATAAGGTGGATTTAATAAAAATATAGGTGGGTTTAATACCACTAGAGGAGAATAATCATGTGGTACATAAAGACAAGAAGATAATAAGGAAGGGTTCAATACATATGAAGAGCAAGAGGATTTCAGAGAGAATAAAGATATGGTGGTGGTAAATGTTGGTTTCTAATTATGTTTGTTACAGATATGGAGAAGAAGACCATAGATAATTTAGGTGTCCACAATACCAAGATCCAAAATGGAGGCAAGAGGATCATCCAAGAGAGAATTTAGTTGAATCTAAAATAGAAGAGAAAAATAGTGAAGTTATAGTAGTAGATATTGAAGAAAATATCATGATGAGAAGAACTATGATTGATCCAAGGAAATAACATGTACAAAACAAAGAAGATGATGATGCATGGCTGTGAAAAAAAAATATTTCAAATAAGGTGTACTTCAGGGGGTAATATATGCAAAGTAATTATGGATGGCGTTAGTTGTGAAAATATGGTTTACAAAGATATGATTGAAAAACTAGGTTTTTAGTGTGAAAATCATCATAATCCTTATTATATTTCATATTTAAATAAATTTAATGAAGTTATAGTATACAAAAGGTGCTTAATCAATTTTTGTATAGCTAAAACTTATAAGGATGAAATAAGGTTTGATATTATACCAATGGATGCATGCAATGTGTTATTGGGAAGGCCATGATAATTTGATAGAAAAATAGTTCATGATGGAGTAAAGAACACATATATTTTCTATAAAGGTGGTATGAAACTAGTTTTTTAATGTAAAAAAGGCAAAGGATAGGCTAAAATCATGTTGACTGTAAAAGAATTTATCAAAGACATGAAGATGACAGGTTGTAATTATGCTTTAATAAAAGATAATCTCTATATGAATTTGAATAAGTGTAGATTTATATTGAATAGTTTGGTATTTTTGGAATTTGTAGTTTCAAAAAATGGTATAAGAATATATGAATATAAAGTAAATAGAATTATTTAGTCACCTATCCCAAAGAGCATCATATAGGTGAGAAGTTTCGATGGTTTAGTAAAAATTTACAGAAAGTTTATTAAGAATTTTATTAGTCTTCTTGCACTAGTAATAAAAATTATGAGAGGAAAATAATTTACATGGACAAGGGAAGTAAAATAAATATTTGAGTTGTTGAAGAATAAAATTATAATAAAGGACTATTTTATCATTACTAGATTTTAGTAGAGTGTTTGAAGTTGATTGTGATTCTTCATTTATAGGAATTAGTGTTGCGTTCAGTCAATAAGGGAAGCCAATAACATATTTTAGTGAGAAATTAGATGAGGTAAGAAAAAATTATTCTACAAATAAGGTTAAAATTTATGCCATTGTGCAACATTAAGACATTAGAGACATTAACCGGTACCTAAGGAGTTCATCCAATTTCCTAATCATGAAGCTTTGAAGTATGTGAACACACAAAAGAAGTTAAATAGTTCACATGCAAAGTAGTTATCTTTATTGTAAGGTTTTAATTTTATGTTGAAGCAAAAATTAGGAAAATAAAATTAGGTAGTTGATGATTTAAGTAGGTAAGTGGGGTTATTAATTATTATGGTGATTGAAGTTGTTGGATTTGAATTTATTAAATAAGTATATGATACTGACTCAGATATTAAAAAGATAATGGAACAATATAGGAATCCACTAATAGGTGATAAAAAAAAAAAAAAGTATAAAGAGTATCTTATGCAAGATGGCTATCTCTTCAAAGGGAAATAATTATGTATTCCAATTGCATCTTTAAGAGATAGTTTTATAACAGAACTACATAGTAGTGGTTTGGATGGATATTTTGATAAGATCAATTTAATGGATTTGATAGAGGAAAAGTTTTTTGTCAAATATGAATAGAGATGTGACAAGACACTTTGAAAGGTGCAGGATATGCTAGGTAGCAAAAGGACATGCATAAAATACAAGGTTATAAATTCCATTACCGATTTCAAGAGGATCATGAATAGATTTGAATATGGATTTTGTGTTGGGATCACCAAACACATAAAGAGATAATGATTTATTTTATTTTTTGTTGTAGTTAGGTTTTATAAGATAGTTAATTTTATTTCATGTAAGAAAAATGATGATTCCACTAGACTTTCAAACTATTTTTTAAGAATATTATGAGATTACATAATGTTCCAAAACCATTACATTAGATAGGGACATGAAATTTTTAAGTCATTTTTTGATGAATTTATGGAGGAAGATGGGGAATAAGCTACAATTTAATAGTGCATACCATCTCCAAATAGATGGATAGATAGAAGTTGTAAATAGGAGCTTGGGAAATTTATGGAGAGGCATAGCTAGGGATAATCCCAAGCAATGGGACTTGGATTTACCACAAGCTAAGTTTGAATATAATAGTTTAGTGAATATATGCACAAGAAAATAAGAATTTTAGATTGTTTTATAGGAGAAATCCTATGAGTTATTTAGATTCAGTACAGTTACTAATTTAAGAAGAAGCTAATAATTGATAGAATTTTTAGTGTGCACATTGTAATGTGCTCTTGTTCAACATTAATTTAATTAATAAGTGGAACTAAATAATTTGTAAGTGATCATTACTCATGTAACATCACACTAAGCTAGGGGTTATTGAATGATATTAGGATATTTGGATGAGGAATATTTTGTAGATTTTAGGAGACATTTTCCTTATTATGTAATCTGGTATTTATTCAATAGTTGATTTTTGCGATAGATCATTTTAATGTGATTTACACATTGTCCATTAATGGGATAGTTACCATCAGTGGTATCAAAGTAGGTACCTCCTAGACCTCTCTAAAACAAGAAGGTAGACAATGGGAATGCAGTGTGGACCATGTGAAAACCTTGTTTTTTTTGTTATCCATTAATTTTTTCTATGTGATTTACATTGGGTAGAAGTATGGACTATGTGTAATCCAATTATGGATTAAATAATCATCGTTGTTTTTTTTAGGTGTCTTGTGAGCACTTACACTATTTTTTTAAGTAGATTTAAGAAAATTAGACCTCTTAAATGGTTTTATTTTTAAGGATTCCTTTACTAGAATTAGAATTCATTTATAGTAAGGTGCATTTTTGGAACTACCACTAATCAAGTTCTACATTCTCCATTGTCAAGAGAGATCTAGGATGTATCATGCAGTGGCTCAGATTTAAACTCAACTTGACATAAGGAATTTGATATTGCATTCTATTGCTCATGATTATCTAATCAACATGGCCTCTCCACTACATCACTCAGCCCTCTATTTATGAGACCCTGCATTATTACTACGATCTTTCTTCAAGCTCGTCCTCCACATGGAAATGGTGAAATTAATCTTCACATGATATATTAAACCCTACAATCACCAAAATCCTTGGTGAATGGATTTCAATGTAAATCTAATGGCAAAAATCCTCTCCCCTAATCGTAGACATCTCAAATATATCAAATTCTTAGCCTCTACTCAACAATCTAAACAAACCCATGTTTGTCATCTTCACATAGTGACCTTGAGATCCTCTCTGAGGGGATGCCTCTTGAAATTTCTATCATAATTGGTGACCGTACTCCCTCATCTACATAGTAATCAGTGGCTTAGATCTCCATTGTTAAGTCTTCACACGGTGCCACAACATATTCATTGACGTCTCATTCAAAATTAGAATCTTATTAATGTCTTCAATGGTGAGATTTTTCATCTATAGTGCATCCTATAACTCAGTGATATAAATGGTGAATCCTCAATGATAGTCCCTATTACATGATGCACGTCTCTATTCTAGGTCAAAAATCCTTAAATGAATAATAGATTTATTTATTTTCTTAATGGTATGGTATTTTATAATATTAAAAAGTAATATTTACATTTGAGAGAAAATCAAGGATTATTTAATGGAGGGAGATGCTAAATTAGAAAAGATATTTTTCAAAAATATTTTTAAAAATTTATAGAAAAAGTTATAAGGTATTTTTTTAATGAGGTTATTTTGGAAAAATAAATTATAAGGGGCCACTTTTATATGTATTTATATGTAATATTAGTAGACTAACATCCAATAATAATTTAGATTAAGGTGGGGACATTCACAAATGAAGCTAATGCACTTGAACGTGACATTATCGCCCATGCACACACTAAAGGGAGGAATGATAGAATATTTAGTTTGCACATTGTAATGTGCTCTTATTCCACATTAATTTAATTAATAAGTGGAACTAAAAAATTTGTAACTGATTGTTACTCACTTAACATCACATTAGGCTAGGATTTTATTGAAGGATATTAGGAGATTTAGATGAGGAAGATCTCCTAGATTTTAGGAGACATTTTCCTTATTTATGTAACTTGGTATTCATTCAATAATTAGGTTTTTGTGACTGATCATTTTAATGTGATGTTCACATTATCCATTAAATGGATAGTTCCCATCATTGGTACGAGAGTAGGTCCCTCTTGGACCTCTCTGAAATAATGAGGTAGACAATGGGAATGTAATATGGACCACGTGAAAACCTTATTATTTGTTAGTCCTCCATTTATTTTTTCTATGTGATTTACACTAGGTAGATGTATGGACTACGTGAAATCCCATTATGAATTGTATTTTCATTCTTGTTGTTTTTGTTAGGTGTCTTGTGAGTAGTTACACTATTTTTTAAGCATATTTGAGAAAATTAGACCTCTTAAATGGTTTTGTTTTTAAGGATTCCTTTATGTGAATTAGAATTCATTTTCAGTAAGGTGCATTTTTTGAAATCTCACTGATCAAGTTCTATGTGCTCCATTGTCATGTAGTGGCTCAGATTTAAACTCAACTCAACATAAGGAATTATATATTGCATTTTATTGATCATTCTTGTCTAATCTACATGAACTCTCCAATATGTCATTCAACCCTTTGTTCATGAGACCATACATTATTTTTGTGATCTTTCTTCAGGATCTTCTTCCACATGTAAATAGTGAAATTCATCTTCACATGATATATCAAACCCTATAATCTCTAAAATTCTTTATCAATGGATCTTAATCTAGATCTAATGGCAAGAAGCCTCTCCCTTGATCATATATGTCTCAACTCTATCAGATTCTTAGCCTCCAATCCATGATCTGAATAGACCTATGTTTGTCATCTTCCACACATGGTGACCTTGAGCTCCTCTTTAAGGGGATGCCTCTTTAAATTTCTCTCATAATTTGTGGCCCTTCTCCCTCATCTACATGGAAATCAGTGGCTTGGATCTTTATTGTTAAGTCTTCACACGTTACCACAACCTATTCATTAACATCTAATTCCAAATCACACTCTCAATAATATCCTCAATGGTGAGACTTTTCATCTACAGTGAATCCTATAACTTGGTGAGATAAATGGTGAATCCTCAATGATATTCGCTATTACATGATGCATATTGTTATTGTGGGTCAAAAATCCTAAAATGAGTAATAGATTTATTTTTATTTTAATGGTTTAGTATTTGGAAATATTAAAAATTAATATTTACATTTGAGATAAAATCAAGGATTATTTAATGGAGGGAGATGTTAAATTAGAAAATATATTTTTGAAAAATATTTTTAAAATTTTATAGAAGAAGATATAAGGTATTTTTTAAGGAGTTTATTTTGGGAAAAGAAATTATAAAGAGCCACTTTTATATGTATTTGGATGTAATATCAATGGAAAATGACATCTAATAATCATTTATATTAAATTGGGGGCATTCATAAATGAGGTCAATGCACTTGAATGTGACATTCTCTCCCATGCACACACTAAAGGGGGAAATGATAGAATATTTAGTGTGCAAATTGTAATGTGCTATTGTTCAGAATTAATTTAATTAATAAGTGGAACTAAATAATTTGTAAGTGATTTTTACTCACATAACATCACATATTACTAGGAGTTTATTAAAGGATATTAGGATATTTGGATGAGGAAGATCTCCTAGATTTTTGAAGACATTTTCCTTATTTATGTAACCTAGTATTCATTAAATAACTAAGTTTTTGTGACCAATAATTTTATTGTTCTTCAAAAAATTTCAATTAATGGTATGGTTCTCATCAATGATGATGTAGAAGCATTTGTAGAACATATACAATAATTACAAGAAGTAAGATGAAAATTGTAGGAAAGTAGTGAGAAGTATAAATCAATATAAAATGTAAGAAGAGGGTAAAAATATTTTAGCAATGATATTTAGTCATGGTTTACTCTATGAAAAAGATATTTTTGAAAGGCACATATAACAAGCTGAAGTACAAGAAAATTGGTCGATGTAAAATTGTGAAAATATTCATTAGCAATGCTTATGCAGTGAGTTTAACAAAAAAATCCAATATCTCTCAAGTATTTAATGTTTTACATTCATATTATTTCCATGGATAAGATGGTGAAAGTGAAGAAGATGAAGAAGTATATTGGAAGCAACAAGTGCCAATGAAGAGTAAAGAAATGATAGTGCAGGTCTTGGTTAAGAAGATATTAAACACAAGACAATGAAGTTATGACATGTGTTTGGTATAGTGGGAAGGATTAGATAATAAATAAAACACTTGGATTATATAATGGTAGCTTAATAATATTTATAATAGAAAATTTTACCAGTACAATCGGAGCAACTTGAAAGAGATGAGTTATTTTTAATTAGAGGATAATGATGCAGAAAAAAAGGCCGAACATCAAAAGGCCATAACATTTGATCCATATCTCTGTTTGAGCTCATAATCATGCCATAATGACCATATCAAAAATTTAAATGCATCCATAATTTTCCATTATGCTTAAGGTACATTTTAGATATTTCTCATAAGATGTACATGACCATCTAAGGTCTAAAATTGTAGTTTAATATTAGGTTTTGTATTTTTCTAAATTTATAAATTGTCTATTTTTTTAATTGTACTTGAAATTCAGTTGACATTCATATAAATTGTTGATTTTAGTTTTTATTTTATTTTTAGATATTTTTTAGAGTCGTGCGTGGTTGCATGAAAAACATACTAAAAATAACAGCTGCTAAAAATAACACATCAAGTTTTATTTATTTTTAGAGTGTCAAAATTTGCATGTGAACTCCAATTTTGAGTTGAGGTTTATTTATACATAGTTTTAAATTATTTTAATCATTAAATATGAGTCAATACAATTTATTATTTCATAAGCTTTGCCTATTGGTAATTTTATTATTTTTATAGTATTTGGGTTCATTAAGTAGTGACCCATGAACACCTATAACCACTCCCTTATGTCAATTTTACATGTTATTATGTCCCTTATATCCATATATTGATATAATAACACCATAAACACTTGAAACTAAGGTATATTTTTGGTATTTTTGAACACAGATATAGGTTATCAAGGGGTTTAATGAAATACAATCTCTTTTTAATACTTTTATAGGAAAAATAGTTTATAATTTAATTTAGCCTCAGAAAGACATATAAATTAGTAACTACCTATCCTATAGTAAATAAGTTAATCCTAATATTTACAACATGAAAATTTAATGGTATGAAAGAAATGGTAAAACTAAAATATTATAATTACTTTTATATTAATAACTCTCAAACCTATTATGTTCACCATAAACCAATGTTTCAAGTTGTATTATACGAAAAAGGAAAATATTTTACATGTTTATTTTATAAACACTTTCCATAATTATTTTATAAAATTGGATATCTCTTTGAAAAATAAGCCAATTTTTTCATAATCTTCGAAATAGCTCAAGTTTATGAAAATCAGTTTCATTTTAAGTTACAAAAATTGTCAATTTAAATAGCATAGGAAAAGATAACCTCCACAACCTTTATTAATTTTCAAATATTAACTTAACACTAATCAAATAATATTAGTTGAAATTATCACTAACTACTAGGTTGAAATTCAATTTCCAACATCTATTCATTCATTAATAAAATATAGCATATGTTATAATTTGATATAAAATGATAGAATAGATTTGAAATAAGCTTCAACAATAAAGATATATGGCATTAAAAACATAAATAAGAATTAGGACAAGATATGATATTATTCTATCTACTTCTCCTTAAATATCAAATTTATAGGAACAACAAGAGATTTTATATAATTCTAAGCATTTTTCAATTAAAAATAATCAATGAGTTTTATTTTAAAAAGTGTTTAACTCCTTATGGTTCTCCACTAATCTTGGATGACACTTCATTTCTTAGGCCACTAATTTTTGGAAACTAAAATCCTAAGATCATCTTTTCAATGAATTTATAATTAATGAACTATAGCATATTTTAATACACTCTTTTATGTAATATTGTCCACAAAAAATCATCTTCCAAGTGTTTTACATATTTTTATAAGGATTTCTTTTATTTTTGAGATTGAATGTGTGGTGTCTCCTTTTATCAAGTAGATGAATTCCACCCTATTAATTGTAAAAATTCCATAACCTTCAATCTGATAATATTAGTCTCATTGCCAACTGGTGAATTAAGTGTTTTTTATATTTAACATATTTTCTACCATGTCATTGAATTTTTTTTAAGTTATCCATACTTTAGTTTCATCATTAAAATTAGGGATTATAAAAAAAGAAAGTATCTCTGAGGTTTTTATTTCAAAGGAATTAAGTGATTCAACCATTTAATTTGTCTTTGTTATAAATTATTATAAGCTCTTTAAGGAATAATTCACATAGTTATCAGCCATTTATTAATTCAATTGAAGCATTTTGAGTCAATGCTATATCTATAATTTTAATGATCGTTATGATTTCCAATTTATGTCTCAGCTTATCCAATTTTTTGATTAGATATATATATATATATATATATATATATATATATATATATATATATATATATATATATATATATTTTTGTAATTTTAAAAATAATGAAAATAGCTCAATAGATATATGTCATCTAAGATTTTTAATTTTGATATTTTGACATCTATCAAATACTCTAAGACCACTTTTAATTTCATCAATTCTTATTCTAAATTAAAAATACATTTTTTTGACAACTCATAATATTCTATTAACTTGTCAACAACGACATCATTAAAATCTTTTAGGAATAATAGGGTTATTGGATCTTTTTTTTTCAAATCATCCAAAACCTATTTTTGAGTAGTCATGTTTTCTTGTCTTCCCCTCTTTATCTTTATCCTAGTGGTTGATTTTGTCTTCTTATTTTAATATTTAAGTTCTAGTTTAGGTTCCTATATTTTAAAAAAGACTTTTTCATTCAAAATATTCTCTTTTATTATAGTAAGGTCTAGGGAGACCTTCATCAATATTTTGGGCATCAATTAAATATTCAAATATATTTTTAGGGTCAACGGTATATGGAATGAAACGTAGGGATGAATATAATGAACTAGAAAAATAATTATGAGTTAAAAAAAATGGATTGAACAAAGCAAAAAAAAACTAAGCATTTTGAATCAATTATCTTATGTACAAAATTTGGGTCATAGTAATAGGTTTAGAATCATTATTGAATAAAATAGGGATAAAGACTTCATCATAAACATAAATGAATTAATTTGGTAATCCTTGTCACATTATATCATTACATAATGAATTTACCATTATAAAATCATTAACAATTAACACATAGATCTAAGAAACTTAAGGGAGAACAAAGGGCTTATGATTTATCTCTAACCATACTCCAAATATGGATCACTTTTACCTATTTAAAATTTTAGGTTTTGAAATCACCCAAGATTTCTCTAACTACAATTTATTTTTTTCTCTCATTTATTATTCATGAATATATTTTCCAACATCATCTAAGCTAGGCATGGTTGGTTAATAGATTCATAGATGAAAACATGGTGCTGTAGATGGGGATGATGTTTGTATTAATGTTATATTTTTACCAAAGTGAATACAAATAATGATCCAATATTTCAATATGATATTAATTCTAATAATAAAATTACTTAAAATCATAAGGGGTGACATTCTCCCCTCTTATCCTCCACATAATGAAATTGTAGAAAACATCTTCACCCACTGTCATGGGAAACTTTGATATAATAGTCTAATTTTTCTACATTAAATCTAGGGAAACCCCTATGCATAATTATTAATAAATTTAAATAACAAATATAAGGTATGGTACATACATAACCATTACATGTGGTGGTTATAAAAATCCTTCAAGTTATATTACAATGTAGCCCTTGAAATAAAACCAAATTCTATACATGGAAATGATTTCCCACATATATGCAAATATTGTGGAACATTTTTTTTTAATCTATAATGGATTATTAAATAATAAGAATCATTCCATTTAAAATATTTTCATAATTATGGAAATGTAAGGATTTACTCCAAATTCTACAAATGAAATGAAAGGCATTCGTTCCATTGGGGACCAAGGGCAGAATAACTAAGATTAATGACAAGTTTTAATAAATAAAATAAACCAAATAATAATCCATGTGAAACTTATTTCCTTGTTTAAATCATTTATATTACTTTTAGAGATATAATTTTATTAATTCACCCCAGTTTATTGGATTTTCTTCCTTCAAAAATTAATGGAACATGGATACCCATTTAACATTAACATTATATTTTTGTTATTTTCCAAAAAATATGTTGATTAAAAAAATAGTATCATGAAAAATAACCCTATATATCCTTACATAAAAATTCATATATTTCTTGTTCCTCTATGAATTGTGTGTCTCTCATTTCTTTAGTACTTCATGAAATCAGTATTTTATTTTCTAATTTGCAATTTATTATTTCAAATATATCCATTTATATTTGGACAGTGTTAATTTTTTCCTTATGTAAAATTTATTAATATCAGAAAAAAAAACTCATTTTTTTTGGAATAAATATTACAATACTTGACCTCACAATAGTTACACTCTTCTCTAATCAACTCCATACAAATACAAACTTGTGTTATTTCAGCCCCTCTACATAAGTAGTTACTTATGATTTTCCATGTCTATTATTATTCATAACTATAGTCTTAAATATTATTATAGTTATTGCAAAAATTAAAAGTCATTAAAACTACCCAATGTGCACATTTTGTCTCTAAATTATCTCTTATAGAAGAAAGTGACTTTGTTGGATGCCATTGTCAAATGAGAGCTTCAAGTACATGATGTAAATCAAAAACTTTTATATCAACTTTGATCATGTCTACTATCAATAATCATTGAAGATTAAAAATATAACACCAATTCTAGTACTTAGTAAATAAAATTACCTTTAAATACTTTAAATGGTTACATCATGCCTTTTCTACTATAATTACCTTTTATTTCTCCTATGTATATTAATCCATCAATCAAAATAATAAATCATTTGTCGTAAATCACTTAGTAAGAAAATATATTTAAAAAAAGATAAAAAGAGTATAACATTAATTGTATCCATCCAACAAATATTTCATCTACACATTCTCCATGGGAGGAATGATGCTAATAAAAAGGATTTGTAATAATCCTTCTAGGTTTCAGGTACACAAGATAATGACATGCATCTTCCATATATGAATCCCCTAGAGTTTTATGACTTAGTAATGACTTCAAAAAGTTATGATAGGAGATAATAAGATGGTAAGAATTCATATGGACCTTTCCTATTTCATGGAGTAACATGAAGGTCATCCCTATGGAAATTTTTTAACACCAGTGATTGCCTCGGATCTAGGATGAGGTAAAAAACACAGCTAATGAAATTATAAATTGATAAATAAAACATCATAAAAAGTAAACTTTGATACCAAATTTTGTATACATAACCAAAGGCTCATTTATATTATATAAACTCATTTTCATTTTTAATTCAATCAAAAGCCATATGAAGGTTGGAATATAAATGAAACTAAAAAATTAGGCCATATATATATTTTTTAAATGACTTAATATGTCAAATTAAAATATGAACTTAAGGTTGTATTTCACATTTTCAAACCTTAGTAAAATTTCATTATTTTAATGACTCAAAATTAGCGACCCTGGGTTCCTAAAAATAAGTTGGGTCAAAAGTAGTTGTTATTCCTCCTCTGATATTCCCTCTTTTGGTTGGATCTACTTTATTGTGATAAAGACCTAGGCCTCCTTCTATGCTTATGATAATTTTAGACCCAGTCAAATTCTAGATTGTGGGGTCCCCTGAGGGATCTCGATGGTTGTTTTAAAAACTTGGTCCTCTTGCTCTACTAGTCTAGACTAGTTTTTCATCCATCTAAAATTGGCTAGTTCCAACACCAAAAAAAAGTGGCTATTGCTCTTTCCATTATTGTCCCTCCTTTATCTGGGTCCTTTTTCCTCATTTCACTAATGTTTCCTTTTTTGGTAGGGTCCTTTTTTTTTCCTACTATTTCTACTAGTTTCTTTTTTTGGCTCTCTCTTGGGGAGACTTGGTCCTCCCATTGCATTTGTGTACGATTCCACACCACTCAAAGCTAGACTTACCTTAATAAAATCTATTGAAAACTCAATGGTGAAATTCTATGGAGTATATTATTGATTTGGATTTTATGAAAAAAATAAAAACATTTGTGATGTAGTCTCTAACGTTTTAGAATCAGTGAAAAGGTATTCACTCCAAGACATGAGTTAAAAGGTATTATGTTTTATAAATAACTTGATAGAATATCAGTGAATGAGGTAGATTATGTACCATGGGTGAACCTAGATCTAATTGAATGGGTGAAATGATTACGGATATATCCTAAAGTGGGTAGGAATTCAAAAGAATGTAGAAAATGAAGGAAAGATAGGGCAAGAAAAGAGGCTTGTGGAGCATACCATATGAAACCTTATGAGACCATAACTTGAACTAAAGATTAGATAATAAATTATAATACCAATGTATACTTCAAAATACTATAACATAATAAAAATTAAACATATTTAGGAGTCAAAGGCAACCAAAATAAAACATATTTGAACACATTAAATCAAAGGTTTTCTCATTTTTTTAGATTGTAATAACACATCTACAAGGGGGGATTATGATTTATATGTAAAAGGTATTAAAATAAACTATATAATTATATGAATGATTATAAATAAAATATAACTCATACATAATCAAATATTAAGAACCAAAATGATATCACTTCTTACACAATCTATAATATGGAGAAGAATCAAGACTTGCATATAAAGATTAAAGTTATAGAACTTTTTATTATTTCATATTAATCTTGATAGTGAAAATTTTCCTCATGAAATAGGATGATAAAAGTATAAATAATATTGAAATTAGGAAGGCATCATCTCTCAAATGATGCCTCAGAAATAAAAATAAAAATATAAATATAAATAATTTACCTTATGAACACATTTTCATGTAACCCCAACGTCCTAAGTCAAATGTCAAAATTATCAATGTTGTGATGGTACTCTATTCCCTTAAAATCAACATGAATTTTAGCTTCACCAACACTTTCATTGAGTGAATTATCTTCATTAAATCATGGATGGAGAAAATGAAGGTTGGAGGTTTTAGAGCCTCTCATCAATCACTAATGTTGGGGCTCAAAATGATTTGGTGACATATTATGTGGTGTATTTTTTATACTTTTCATTGTATGTTTGAATAACAACAAAAGTAATTACATGTTCAAATAATATAATTTGTGTGTTATTCCAAAAATAATTGTCTTATGTGAGAACA
>JARHVA010005465.1:212500-322500 GCA_037957365.1 Torreya grandis | reverse complement strand
TATGCACCTAGAATCAATCCTAATAGCTTCCAACCTACTAATCTACCCTAAATCATGCCAACCAATCATCCTTGAAGGACCCAACTCTTCCTTGTACCTATATTTCACTTTTGCCGAAGTAGGGCTACAAGGCCTTGTAGACCTAATTCACGTTCTTAAATATTCTTCTTTCTCTTGAGATATTATTGCTCACTCATGAACCCACTATCATAATTATAATATTTATTTCAATCTCAAACAATAATTTTCATAAGATTAAACTTCCAATTTTCCACCTTATCCACTTATTTCCCCTTGTTGGCTTCAACAACTAGGCCTAACAATTACACTCTATTATAGACCTACTCGAATGCGGTTTTAGCCATTTATGGGACTAAATTTTTTCCATATCTCCACTCATAGACCTACCCCAACCCCTAAGCCACATTCAAAACTTGAAGTAAGGAAGCCATACATTTTTTTTATTATAATTATCATTGCATTATGTTAACTTTATATGTTATATGTAAAAAAGGTTTTTGGGTACAATTTCGGTGGATTGGCATAATTGAACCATATTTCCACTCCTTGATAGAATTTGGCCAATTAAGGGCATGAAAAATTAATTTTAGGTCTAATTCCACCAATAATCCCCTCTTTTTAATAATTTAAAATATCACAATGATTAAATTAGGCAATAATCAATCTTAGGTATGAATCTGATATACCCATTGTTACAAGTAGGATTCTAAGTAAATATATATTAAATAATATATAAATGTTTTATGGGAGGATATGTAATGGTGTCACAAGTACAATCAATAAACTATTTTCATTAAGTACAATCAATATATATTTATATTTAATCAAGACAAAAATACTTTACTCACATCCCTTAGTGGCTTTAAAAATTTGTTTGGAAATGGGTTGAACATGGTAAGACTATTTAATTTATTAGTGCTATTTCTATTTTCAACCTACCTGGGATTACTATTATGAAAGTATGTCTAATCTACTTGTTTCCCCTAATACCTTCTTGCTCACTCATGACCCCACTCTCATGTTTATCATAATCATTTACATCTCAAACAATTATTCTCACAAGCTTAGACCTCCTCTCTTCTACCTTATCCACTTACTTCCACTTTTTGGCTTCAAGTACTAGGAATAAAATATACACTAAATTATAGACCTATCCCACTATTATTTTAGGCTTTTTTGGAACTTAGTTTTGCCCATATCTACTCTCATATACCTACCTTTTTATGCAAAAATAAGTTACAATCATTTTGGTATAATAAGACACTAAACAAGAGGGATGATGACCTTATATTACTCATGAATTCAATTAAAACATTAAAAGGAGGCAAGAAACAATTTTATCATCCCTCTCAACACATGTCAACTTGGTGTTACGATGGCCTTTGAGAGAGTTGGCATAGGAGATGTGTCATTTTCCTTTTGAAATTTCCCTGCCCTCCTTAATTGAGGGGTTACACACCCACATAATTACCTCAAAAACATTTATAAAACATTAAGGAACATCATGAGATGATGTGAAACTCCTCAAACTGATGCAAAGGTATGATATCTCATATTCTCACTTTGTCATCTTGCCAAGCTTGCCAAATGCATAGTAGAAACTTGTAACTTGGTCAAACCACATGATTTTGGTAGAAAAGAGAGATAATGAGTATTTGAACATAATTTTAATGTTTTAAAAAACCTCCATTCAAGTTTTTATCTTTGTAATCCTCTCGAAAATCCCAAAAATACCCAATTTGGTCTTTCTAGGCCTCAAGAAGCCTTGAGTTGGCTTAGGGTGTCAAAAATGAGTTTTAAGGATCATCTCAATCTATTATTGGGATCATTGGATACATTTTAATTTTTAATATATATGGGACTTATAAAAACTCATAAATTCTTAATAAAACTCCCAAACAAAAATTCTTTTTAAACTACTTGTTTGTTACCTTGTAGGGGTCATAGAGGTGTTTTGAAGTTACTTGGGATCATTTTTTATCTTTCTGATGTAGATGATCATTGATTAAAGTATTTAAAATATGATAATTGATTCTATGGATACATTATTGGACTTTTACCAAGCCCATTTAGGATACAAAGTAACCAATCTGGCCTCAACTAACATTGATGACAAGTGTTGTCAACACGTGAGCCAAGTTAGATATCTCTACCTTCAAGGCCTCATAGATGAAATTAATAATTTCCCATGTGTTATGGGTATATATATTAAAATATATTACCACATTATTGGCATAATATCACTCTTGGTTAGGAGACAGAGTACCCATTTTGGCCTTAAGCAACATTGACAATGAATGTTAGCAACATGTAAGCCAAGTTGAATATCTATTCCTTTGGGGATTCATGGTTGAAAACCAACATTTCCAACATGTTGATGGTGATTATTAATTTATAGTACCAAATTATTAACATCTTTGCATTCTTTCTTAGGAAATAGAGCACTCATTTTAGCCTCAAACAACATTGATAACAAATATTGTCAATAGGCAAGCCAAGTTGTAGATATTTACCTCTAGGGAATCATGGCTAAAAAATAGCATCAACAACATGTCAAAGGTGGAAATTAACATATAGGAAAACATTCTTGGCCTCTAATCACTCTAGGTTAGGAGAGAGAGCACCCATTCTAGTTTAAACTAACATTGACAACAAATATTACCAACATGTGAGCCAAGTTGGAGATATATAACTATGGGGCCTCATGGATAAAAACTAGCATATATAGCACATAAAGGGTAGATATTAACGTCTTGGACTGAATTATTAGCCTTAAATAACTCCCTGTTAGCAGTTAAACCACCCATTTCATCCTCAAGATGACATTTCCCTATAATGGAAAATTAATATTTTTAGGTAAACCTTGGATATGCATAAAAAATTATATGTTGTATTAATGAACCAAAAGAACCATAATAGACATCTCTAATTATTATATGTACACCCAAAAAACCATGAATTTAAAAGAATCGATGAATTCATGGTAGAAGATTATGTAATTAGCCCAATAGTGCAACATTTTTGTAGTTAGGAGACACATTATTTACCTTTGATAGACATTTCCACTTATTAGATCTCTGATTATGAAGCTGTCACATCCAACACCATGGTTTGTGAAAATTACATGTGTTCCCATTACATGTCCTTAAAATCAACATGGATATGTAATTTTCTAATAATTTTAACCTCAGGCAACATTTATAATAAATGTTTTCAATATGCAACACAAGTTATCTATCTTTATCTGTGGGACCTTGTGGCTCAAAATAAGAATAATCAATATGTTATTGTTGGATATTAATATCTAGGACCACATTATTTGACTCTGATCACTCCCAATTAGGATATGGAGGACCCATTTTAGCCTAAGGCAAAATTGAGAACAAATGTTGTCAACATGTGAGCGAAGTTGGATATCTCTACCTACAAGGCCTTGTCATTGAAAATTAGCATTGTTAACATGTATAGGGGTGGTCATTAACATATAGTAATGCATTATTGTCTTCTGATCACTCCTACTTAGGAGACAAAGCACCCATTCTGGGCTCAACAACATTGACAACAAATGTTGTCAACATGGGAGCCAAGTTGGATATATCTACCTTCAGGACCTCATGTCTATAAACTAGAATTTCCAACATTTCTTAGGTGGATATTAATATCTAAGACCACATTTTTGGAATTCAAGCACTCTCGATTAGGATATAAATCACCCATTCTAGCCTCAAACAATATTGTTAGTAAATGTTGTCAACATGCTAGCTAGGTTGTAGATATCTACCTCTAGGGACTTGTGGTTGAAAACTAAAATATGAAAAATGTTATGGTGGTGATTAATATCTATTAATGTAATATTTTCCTCCAAGTACTCTTATTTAGGAGATAGAGCACCAATTTTAGCCGTAAGACAACATATACATATAAGCCAAAATTATTATTTTTAGGCAAACTTTGGATATGCATAAAAAGGAAACCGTAAGTCATATACACAATCTTAAAAAATCATCTTGTGAATTTCTAGTTCCTCCATGTGTACCTTGAATCCCATGAATCCAAAAGAATTGATGAATTCAAAGAAGAATATTTTGTTGTCAGTGATATAATGTAACTTTTGCATAGTTAAGAGGCAGGTTATTTGCCTCCAATAGACATTGTCACTTCCAGAACATCATATTACAAACACATCACTTGAAGCACCTTCATATTTTTAAATTACATGCATTACCATGGTGATAGCATTGGAATCTACATGGATAAATAATTTTTCAACATAGTTTGACTCAAGAATGAAGTGAAGAATCACCTTTTTATAAGATCCACATATGTATGAATGACAGTCTGATGCATTTCATCATTATTATTAATTTTGTATGTTGTTCTCAATGATTTTCATGATAGTTTGAAATATTCAGTCAATTTTTGTCTTAAAACATAGCTATGAGTAAAGTTTTCAATACAAATCTTATAGTTGGAAAATATCTAGGCACAATTATTTCATGAACCTTAAAGAAGAAAGTTACAGGGCATCCATAAATAGATATAGGATTTGAGTTCAGACTTTGAAGAGTTAAATTTCTTAACATATGTTCATAAACTCAAGCAAGTCTATGTCTCTCATATATAGTAGACTAGTAAACTATATTTTCCTTGATATCCATGCATTTTTTGAAGTTATTCTCAACTGAAGAAGTGAAGATGAGTTCAAATTAGACATGTAGGAAAAAGAATAGGCTTTTGAAGTTTCCTAAAATTTAGGTTATGAATTTGTTTCACTTGTTTCTAGTGACAAATCCTGCCTAGGTTTATATCAAATTGGACATGTTTTTCATATCAATACCCCTACGATTCTTCATAAACAATATAATTGGCTAAATGGGTATATAGAATGGTGGGAATTTTTATATGTGGTGTCTTATATGAATGTTATCCTCAAAATTCCATGATTGAAGGTATATAAGTCCTAGAAGGATAATGAAGGCAATTCTATGAGTATAATGATTTCATTTATTTTTAAAATATTGGTAAAAGGTTACATTATCTTGATATGAGTACAATGATATATTTTTCATGTGTGAAATGGACTTGATATGACACAAATAATCTCTTTATCAATATTAAAAGGGATAGAGGGACTTGTGACATCATCAATTAATATTGACAAAATATATCTTCAATAGGCAATCAAACCTATAATAATCAAAAGCTTCTTATAGATTTGATAATATGGAATTCTATACTAATAGTGCCAACCATGTGAAGGTGGAACCTAATTTAGCACCACTAACGTCTACAAAAATATCTTAGTATTTAGTTAAATTGATATTTATATGTAAAACCTAAGAAATAAATAAAAATGGATAAAAGTAAATACGTTTGAATTTGATAATTCAACATACCTTGGGGATTCAATCTAAGGAACCACTAGGATCAACTATATTATTTATAATATAAAAAATTTATTCATGGTCAGATTCCCAAACCTTCTATAGAGTCTTTTTCAACAACCTACCCTGATATTTGTGCAGCTAAATATTTGTTGCAAGAACCCAATATGAATAGTGGAGTATCTTCCTATGTAATATGAATTATTCAAAAAACCATAGATTATAATTTTATAGGATAATGTTGAATCCAAGTTAAAATGAATACAATAGAGCCAATGGGATAATGAATGTTTTCACCATCTATGATTATAGAGGTGAATTTCTTTTTCCCTCTACACACCGGCACAAGTAATAGTTTGACCCCTCTTCATTATTGTCATCTATAATAAATGCATAAACATGCCTTTGATCATAAAATAAAACATGATATATTGACATTATCTACTGATATATTTACCATATTTATTATAGGAAACACATGTCAAATATAATATGGTACCTAGTTTCACTAGATCAGATACATGGTCAATAGGAAACACATGTCAAATATAATATGGTACCTAGTTTCACTAGATTAGATACATGGTCAAAGTCATGTGATGATGTTAGCTCTATAATTTTTAATACTATCAAAAATTGATAAGTTTCAATTTGAATAAATTGGAATAAGAGGAATAGAATTCCATTCATTCGCTAATCCTCTTAACTCTCACTCATTCCAAACAAACTAAATTCATATAGAATAGAAACATGTAATTTTCCTCGTATGAACCATCTAAGAACATGTATTTGAGCTACGAAATGAGTGTAACTTACTTGATCCTATTAATATCATACAATATTGATATCTTGCCAATTTCTCATCATTTATGAGCGAAAAATGTATATGAAAAATGGACTTTTATTGAGAACCATGGCCCATATACTCATTACACCATTAAATCATATTCTTTGCATCTGAAAAAATAGTAACTTCTTCAAATTTAAAATCCTCCTTTGCAATACTCTTTTGACACATGCTCTTGCACCATCATGTTACCCTTTCCCATGGCCTACTTTAGTGAAACTCCAAATATGTTATACAATAGTGATCACATGTACCCTGCTCAGCCTGTAAAACATCTATGTACTCTTAAATTATGATGTGCAGTTATCTAACCATATATAATGTTTATTTAAAGTAATGTTCTTTTCACTCGACTTTCCATAAAACAACTGAAAACAACCCTAAACTCACTATAAAGAATGTGTCCAATAATTGTTGACATAAAAGTAGTAATCCATTAATATTTTTTGATCATTCTCTATACTATCAGGTGAATACATAAATTTTATATGTACAAATATTTATACATATATTGAATTGTAGTATTGTGACTAAACCTCTCATTTTGGTTGTAATGTTTAATTATATTCAAAATCAATTACTAAAAAAATAGTATAAATCAGTAATGTGTCCTTACATAACTTAAATTGTTCTTCTATCCATCAATCTCTATGTGTGTGCCTTGCATACTCATGTAAAATTTCATCCTTAAATTTGTTCATAAATTTGGAAACAAGTATTTGTTCTTTAACAATATCACACTTTTAAAATTCATTTCCATCCTTCGTTTGATATACAACAGATTTATATTTACTATAATTAACCAATTTGACCAATTCCATGTGTAGTTTCCTCATGGTTATAGAATTTCAATTTTTTCAATCCACCACAAATGTTTCAATTTTCATATAAACATGCATTGTTATAAAATAATTCACCATCTTGTCTTTCACAAAACATTATTTGAATGAATTCTCTTGCTGATTTTGGTGGGGCTTCCACTCCACACTCCAGTAAAATATTGTTAGAATGAAAATTACAATGAACATGAATAAATATATCATAATTCATAGAAAGTTCAACATAGTCCCTACAACAACAAGTATTGAATATGTGATTGATTTTCAAATAGAAGGGTTTGGAAATTTTAGAATACCTTTGACTAATAAAAATTCATGGATATTTTTCAACACATTTAGAGTGCAATTATGTTTGAGTGATATCCAAAAAAAATATAGGTTTTGGCTTATGGTTAAGATAACCGACTTTTATTTTCACTACATCTCTAATATTAGGTAGTACCCTTGTGTTACCTTCCCAAAATTATATAATTAAATCTTTTTGGGTATCAGATATAGCCTTGGCTTTCCATGGGATTCTACCAAAGAACACCCATAAGTAATTTTTATCATCAACTTCAATTCTTGTACACCTCCCAATTACTTTCATTGTTGTTTTTTCTATTTATGTGCAAAGATCAGATTGTTTTTCTAATCAATCATTCATTTTTTGTTTTGCCACTTACAAAAAAGTTATAAAAAAACTCAAGCAACATTACCATATTTGGCATGATTCTTCACACCTACTTGATGGTATGAATTATGAAACATTTCAACAACTTCCTTGTTTAAAACATTAACATTAGATTTTTTTATTCCTATGGTGTTAATTATAGGTCTCATCTATTTTACATTCATCAATGTAACAAAAAATTGGCATCTTTGGGTTTCATTTAAATCTTGAAAGTATCAACTCCAAATTCTTTTAGCTTTTCATCTCATTTGGTCCTCAGATGCTTTTCTAGGAATTGGCTTCAAAATGGATTCATAAATTTCACTTAAATACATTGCTTTTCTTTTATAAATCCTAGGACGTGTTCTTAATGGTATATTTGATTGACTTGGTGTTTTGATATTATTTTATTCATTCTTATGTTTTCATTCAATGATGTTCCCATATCATTTTCTTCATTGTAACTTTCTCCATTTGGTGTTTCCATATTAGTTTAATTATTAGTAGTTTCTCTAATTTGTGTTTGCATATAATTAATTTCATCATATGTACTATCATCATCTTCAAAATAGAAAATAGTAAAATTTAAATGTGTATTTACATTATAATTAGGTATACTATTGGAATTGACAATTAGACATTCATAATTTGGTATCGTATCATTATTCATTTCATCATTATTTATGACAATCAAATCATTAGGGATAGTAGTCTTACCTGCATGAATTTTCTTAATTTTTTGCCTTTGTTTTTCTCTCACCACTTCTAATTCAATTGGAATTTTTCACTTTGACTTTTTATTCCTAATACTATGAAAGCTATCGCCCTTGATTTCACAATGTTTTCAAATTTTAAGGGTGGGCACATTAATATAATTATTGAAAAACAAACCTAATTTCAATTTCAAGTACCAAGTGGGGACAATAATCCAATTATTCCAAAATATTTTAAAATATTCCTATATACTCTATACTTGACTATGTGAGTTGATAATGATTTATGCTTTTGAGGATGTGGAAAACATTCTAATCATTTGAAATTAGACTTGCAGCATACATAACACAACTAGTAGAAGAAAATTCTCTCAAAGTAAACAAATTATGGTTGGTGTTTTTTTTTAATTTTTATTGTTAATTAAATAACAACATACATAGTAATAATGCATGCGCACTTAAATTGCATATGCAGTAATAATGCATACATGGTAATACCACACAAATGGTATTTAGTGTATACAAAAAACCACACTATATGATAATATATAAGTCCTATACCTTATACCATATACCCTAAACCTTAATCCATAACTTATATACCCTAAGCCCTATACCTTATATCCTAACCTTAAACCCTAATCCCTTAATCCTATTTATGTTATACCATAAGCCATATGCCTTAAACTATAACCCTAAATCCTAATCCGTAGAGACCTTAAACCATAAATGGTAAAATTTTCATGTTTTTAAACAATAATTTAAGCCCTAATTAACATCATTTAGACTAAGAATTTGGTTCAAAGGGCTTAATTTGGTGTAAATTACACCATTAATTACCCTAATTGACTGATTCACTCAATATGTGATGACATGGGGCAGAATCAAAACTAAAAACACATTGCATGCTTATAAATAGTTTAAATTAACTTAAATTATCCTCATTTACCTTTTTTATTAGATCCTATATCATAAACTCTAAATAATAAGCCCTAAACTCTAACAACTTTAAACCATAATCCCTAGTTTAACCTATACCTTATGTACCCACATGTACACTTTAAACACTAATGATTTAAACATGTAACTAACATTATTTACATTTAAAATTAGGTTCATGGGGATAAATTTGGCCCAGATCATATCACTCATTACCCCAATTGACTAATTTACTCAATATTTGGTGACTTAAGGTCCAATTGAGCCCAAATGACATTTTGTAGTCATAAGTAGGTGTAAAATGATTAAATTGGTATAAATTTCCTTTAATATTATAATTTATTCACCCTAAAGCATTATCCCTATTCCAATAAACACATTTTGGTTATAAATAGTTTTAATCAGCTCAAATTATCCTCAATTAACTTCATTATTACACTCTAAACCCTAAGCCCCATCTCACATATACCTAAAACTCTAATCCCTAAACCCTAATTTGTAAACCATAAAGTAAATGATTTAGATATACAATTAACATCCTTTAAAATAACATTGAGGATCACAAGGCTCAATTTGGCCCAAATCATATCACTCATTACCCTAATTGACTAATTTATTGAATCTATGGTGATTTGGGGACCAATTGATCACAAAATCACATTCTGTATTCACAAATAGGTTAAAATATCTTAAATTGTTCTAAATTACCCTTGTGATTAGACCCTATTCATCCTAAAACATTAACCTTATGTTCAATAACACATTATGGTCACAAATAGTCTCAATCAGCTCAAATTGTTCTCAACTGCCTTTGAGATTGGACTCTAAACCCTAAAACATATCTCGCATATAACTAAAAATTTAATGCCTAAACTATGAATTGTAAACCCTAAACCAAATTATTTAGTAACAAAATTGACATCCTTTACAATAAAAATTAAGTTCATAGTGCTCAATTTGGCCCAAATTACTTCACTCATTATCTTAGTTGACTAACTTACTCAATCTATGGTGTCCTAGGGGCCATTTGAGCCCAAAATCACATTTTTTAGTTAAAAATAGGTTTAAAGACCTTAAATTGGTCTTAATTACTTTAAAAATTACACCTTATCCACCCTAAAACATTAACCATATGACGAAAAACACATTGTACTGACAAATAGGTTTAATCATCTAAAATATCCTTAATTAAATTCGCAATTAGACTCTAAACCTTAAACATTATCTCTCATATACATAAAACTCTAATACCTAAACCCTAAACCCCAAAAAAAATGATTTAATCATGTAATTAATATCATTTATAGTAATAATTAGGTTAACATAGCTTAATTTTAACCAAATCGCATCACTCGTTACCCTAATTAACTAATTTATTCAATCTCTGGTGACCTAGGTGACAATTGAGCCCAAAATCACATTTTGTAGTAAAAATAGGTTCAATTAGCTTAAATTGGTCTCAATTGCCTTTATGATTACAACTCATTCACCATAAAACATTAACATTATGCCCATAAATTATTATGGTCATAAATAGGTACAATCAGCTCAAATTGTCCTTATTTACCTTCACGAGTGGACTATAAACCATAAACCCCATCTCATATATACCAAAATATCTAATACATAAACCCTAAATTGTAAACCATGATCCAAATGATTTATTTATCCAATTAACATCCTTTATAATAACAATTTGGTTCACTCTACGAAGTTTGGCCCAAATCTTATCTTAAATGGGTTTAAGGAGCTTAATTAGGCCTCAATTCCTTTTGTGATTAGACACTATTCACCATAAAACATTAAACCTATGACCAAAAACACATTTTAGTCATAAATACATTAGATCATCTAGACTTTTTCTTAGTTACCTTTGCATTTAGACTCTAAACTATAAACCCTAGATCTCACATATACATGAAACTCTAATCCCTAAACTATAAACCCTCAATTATAAACCCTAAACCAAATTATTTTTCCATGTAATTAACATATTTTACAATAATAATTATGTTCACATGTCTTAATTTGGCCCAAATCATATCAGTCATTACCCTAATTTACTAATTTATTCAATCTATGGTGATGTAAGGGCCAATTGAGTCCAAAATCACAATCTATAGTCACAAATAGATTTGAAAAGCTCAAATTGGCCCTAATTGATTTCTTTTTATTATACCTAATAAATCATAAGACATAAACCTTATGCCCAAAAACATATTATAGTAATAAATCTTGGTTCAATCAACTCAAATTGTCCTCAATTACCTTTACAATTAGAATCTAAACCATAAACCCTATCTCTTAAATATCTGAAACCCTACTCTCTAAACCCTTATCCCTAAATTTTAAACCATAAAATAAATGATTTATAGATAACTAAAAATTTTATAATAGTGTTTAATTATTTTCATAGGGCTCAATTTTGCCCAAATCTCATCACTCAATATGACAATTGACTAATTCTCTCAATCTATAGTGATGTAGGGGCCAATTCAGTCCAAAAACACATTATTTAGTCAAAAATAAGTTAAAGGAGCTCAATTTAGCCCAAATTTCCTTTACAATTACATTTTATATACCCTATAACATAAATCATATACCCTAATCCATAAAATCTAAGCCCAAAATCCTAAACAGTAAATCATAAACACTTAAAACTCTAAATAAATCATTTTATCCACAATTAAAAAAAACATGTATTTTATGCCCTATTATATTTTCTATTGGAACTTATACCCTAAAAACTAAACCGTATATACGCTAATACCTAATCCCTAAGTTATAAGTTATATGTACATGATAATTACACGTATGTGGTTATATACCATGACATTTTATCACATGCCTTAAGGCTCAAGAATGGCTTATATTCCCAAGCCTCAAACATGGTTGTATAACACACACAAATAAATGCATGTTTTATACCAATAATTAAGAAATTCAAGTCTTCTCATGCTAGACACTATTCATTTTATAGATTTTTTCCTTGAAAATAATACTACAACATTGACTAAGTCTCCTCTATCTAAATATATGAATTTAAATATTTTTATTACTTTGAGGTTTTTATTTATATTTATTGCCTAAGAATGTATTTCTTATCACTATATGCCATGATTATTCATGTTTATATTTATTTATATATCTTTTTATTCCTTGATTCAAACTGAGAAAATAACATATGGTTGCAAACTAGACCTAATTCTATACACATTAAAAATATATAATTTTAGATATTTTTTAGGTAGTTAGAAGTATGGGGGTATGATTGGCTATACCTTTTTTTCCACATTTAAGGGTAAACTAAATTTTGAAATTATTAAAAATATATATATATATATATATATATATATATATATATATATATATATATATATATATATATATATATATATATATATATATATATAGAGAGAGAGAGAGAGGTTACAAACTAGATGATCTTAACTATATTTCTACTAAGGGGTTTAAATCAAAAGGAAACGATGCTAAAAAAATGGTGGGGTGTAATACAACTATCTAGTATGATGTTTTCTAAAAATAGTACCACCTCTTTAAATTTTTAATGTTTGACCTACGTGTACATAACAATTTTTTTAAAAATAGTAGTTTATAAACTAAACTCAAAATGGTACAATTCATCTTCCTATGACATCTTTAAATGGTGAGTGTAGATATTCCAAATAATCATTACAAGTTGAAATTTCATGTTTTTTTAAAAAAAACATGTCCACTTAAGCCCCCATTTGACCCCACAATTCCATATACTTATGTGTGTCATTAATATGATTAGTAGTGTGTGTAACATTTAAATATATGCGACTTTTTAATAGGTTCAACTTTATAAAATTACTTGATGAATATTTAGTTATTGTATTTATCCATTTAAATATTTATTTAAAGCAATAAGAATTTAACAATTGATTTCAATATTATTGTGAGACCTCCACTATTGTGGATAATTTTAAAAGAAAAAAATCATCCTATCTATTTCACAACATAAAATAGATTAAATAAAAAAAGTAATACCCTTAAAAAAACTCAATATAATTACTATTATATTTAAAATATGTCATTGATTACATCAATTAATAAAAATGATGGTTTACCAATTTAATTCATCATAGTTCATGGCAATTTACCAATGAATTCCAAAAAATAGTAATTATGAAATTGTTAACAGGAGATAGTTCATTTGAATGAGTTGAATTTCTGAAATTTTATTTTATTTATAAATATGGTTGTTGAAACAATGCTTTTGATTTTGCAAACTGTTTGTCATAACTACCATCCATATGACCTACCCTCCTCTCAATTGTATTTTTAGTTTTTTTTTCTCATTGTATTAGTGAGTCCCTTTATTTTAATGAGAGAAATACAAATTAAAAATATCTTTCATGTGGAAATTCATATAATGAATAATGTGACACATAAAATATCAAACATGCCTCCAAATTTTTATCCAATCTATTTCAAAAATATATATTTAATGAAGTATAATACACTAAACACTCCTTCATCTTCTACAAACCCTAAAATCATTATTTGCATCAATTCATATACTTTATATTAATTGTTTATATTTTCTTGAAAAATAGTGTTAGGATACTATTTTTTCCATAGCCTTGTAACTATTATGCTCTCTATTTGTTCACTCAAGGAATTATATTGATCCATCATTGTATATGCAAAATACAAAGACTATGTTATCAGCATGTCCTTTTACAAAATACCTGAGACTTCAACTCCACTAATTTTCATATACATACTAAAATGACTGATCGGAATACCCATGTATTTGTGAAATTATTTCTTTGTTACTCCTTCACTTTATAGAACATTCCAAAATGCAAGATTCATCATAATTCCATGGCTTCAATAAATTCATCCCTTTTAAAATAGTCCCAAATTTCTATTGCTAACATTATGAAATATGTATAAATTTCATGCTTGCATCATATATAAAATTATCAAATAAAATTCATGTTACAATTAGGGCATTTTTAGAAACAATGGAGTGGAATATCTTTTCATCAACAAACAAACATAGATGATCATGAATATTTAATCTCAAATAGCTATTAGGATTCTTAATATTTGTTAAAATTTCCAAATTGTTAATACTTATCCCTTAAAATGTTCTTACAAGTTGTATATCATATATATATATATAGAGAGAGAGAGATACCCTTTTCCTCAACTGAATGAAGTCAATAGTATAAATGGATCTCTCCTACACATTTTTTGTCAAATAATGCATTTCAATCAACATTGGTAGAATACAACATAATGTTAATAGATTTTAGAACTATGTTAAATGGTATAACAAATAGTTTCCATTATCTAATTCTAACCTATATTCAAACATGAACCCTGTTAATAATGAATATTTTCCAAATATTCTACAAACAATTTCATACATTGAAATCCATCATGTATCAACATCTTTCAAAAGTTTTTCCCTGTCAGACAATCCAATTGCAAATTTTTGGTATTCTAAAAACCTTTTTGGAATGACTTTCATATATGCATCAAGTCATGGATAAGCTCCTCCAATTTTTTAACATTATAAAATTTTATCACAATTCTATATGCCAAATTCATCCTATGTGTCAGACAATGTATTTTAATCATGTATGGGACAATATTTGTTTGTATATGAATGCATAAACTAGTTTTATTTCCTTGTATTATTTTTTCATGATATACACCAACACACAATAATTTTTTGCCAATATCATGATCATCCATGACATCGATATCATTTCAATTAGAAATAACCAATATATACAAGTTTTCTACATTACCATTTTTTGTCACTTAATGTATATAAAAATAGTGTGATTTCTTGGAATGGTTTTAAAATGTATAGGCATGCACATAAACCATGTTGTGTTGTAAACCACTATAACCTCATCAATTGACAGTGATATAAACTACACTTTTTTAAAAAAAAAAAATTTCAAGTCTTCCTTTTTAAACATTGAAAGGCATTTTTCCATTTCTCTTGCACTCCTTCCAAACCAATGTGACTACGTAATGTTATTGAATCCATTATGATAATATAAAAACTTATAATCTATAAATTTAGAGATTGGAATTCCTCTTTTTAGAATGTGATATATAGTGGAGAGTTGTATATTTTTGGCTTGTATATTTTCCTGAGCAATTTTTCCAAACTATGATAAAATTACTCGTCCTATCTAAATGAGGCATCATTGATGTTTTTCATAACATTCATAATTTAATGCATATAATTTATGTAGACATTAACGTAATGTTTTATATCTCATTGTTATTTTAGTTTGTCCATCTTTTTCAAACATAACATAAATTTTACCATAATATTTATCGGTTATGTCTAACTTTAGTTACATTTTTATATCCTTTCCTAATTTCCAGCTACATCTTGTACATTTTCATTCTCCTAGTGTATCAATACTATTTTTCCAATTATAGGTTCAATGAATGGATACTTAGATTCCTAATCAAATTGAAATGGAATTCCAATTGATCATGTAGTTTTTTTCTTTCACATAGATTTTTTTTTATTGTTTTCAAGTGAAGTTTGTGTTTTCTAAGTAGAAATATCCGCCTATTTCCTTTTCCTTGATTTTTTTTTTCATTTAGGTACCTTTTCTCCTAAGATTATTGCTTGATAATAACTAGACAATGGTTGTAAAATTTCAACTTCAATTTAATTATAATTGTCTTTTACTAATGGTATTTCATACCTTGACACATCTTCCCATGGAGTCGTATCTTCCAAACTATTCTCAATGGTTTCTTTTTGTAAAATTTTCATATAATAGACACTATGGCTATTATTGAACATATATATGAAATTGTAAATAATTAAAATAAAATAAGTCATTTTATATGAAATTAAAAATAAAAAATATAATAAATCATATCCAAATGTCTTCTAGGGTGTTTCCACCACCCAAAGGGAACATATGTTTGTCTTGAAATATCAATACAACTATGTGGAAAATGCACGTGACCACCCTAAAATTCAAGATGACCATAAATATAATTTATATGGATGTTTGGTTTCTCTATATGGTCATCTGTATGATTTAGATAGTTATCAAGGTTATCCAAACAATCATTTTCATGTTTCATATGGTTGCCTAGGTTCTCCAGATAGTCATCTATATGATTCAAATGGTTGTCTAAGTTATCCAAATGATTGTCTACATGTTTCAAATGTTCATTTGGATTATATAGACTATCATGTTGATGCTTTATCTAGACAATCGACTTGAGGGTTTGGATAATCAATAGTTGTGTCCACAATCCAGATGAGCTTCGACATAACTTAAAATAATTAACTAGGGTGAAATGAATTATTAAATATTTAATATGTGTATTTGTTGTCTACATTAGATACAAAGATACTTTAATTTATTAATTTTATTCCCCCCCTTTATTACATCTAGTAGAAGCCATAAAAATGTGGCTAAGTAATAGACATGATTGACATAAGACAAGAAATATTGGTGAATTGACTAGGATAGAATGACACATTTTATTGGTACTGGTGAAATTCCTATATAAATGGAAATTTAATTTCAACATGGTCAAGATGACTATAAAAGATAAATTTTCATGTAAAATAAAGGTCATTACACCTTATTTTTGACCCCACATTATCCCCTAAATCAAATTCCTAAAACTAAAATATTCCTGAATTAATGAAAATCTGCTAGTAAAATTTACCCCAGTTCACATTGGCTCCTATGCAATATAAAAAAAAAATCCAATAGCAACCTAAAATGCATTGAAAAAGATCAAGTCCTACACAAATGGAAACCTACACTAAGGACAGCAACATACATAGAGTATCTACACAATAAAAATAGCATGATTTATCTACTATCAGCCATGCAAGGTGTTTTCAAAAATAATGTCATTAAGCATATTGTTCCATGAATTATCAAAGAAGGTATGCAACTTATGAGTATTTTACCATTTCAAAAATGTTATAACTATTTGCAAAATTATCAACATTGATAAATAATTTCATTTCTACAATTACTGATGACAAACACATTGCCAATACTATAAGATTTTTCTAATTGCAACAAAGCAAATAGATAACCTCAACTCAAACCATAAAAACCCCATCCTTGTAAAGGTAATCACTCTTTGCAAATGTCTAATGAAGTTACAACATTTTTTGGTAGCAGCTTCTCAGTAATTATTTTTTGGTAATTTAGTTGGTTTGTTGTTGTGTTATAAGTTACTTCTCTCTGCTATTTTTACACGTAATTTTTGATGATAAAGCATTTTTGGAGGATTTAATTCATTTTCCCATAAAGAATTTCTGGAGTCTCTAATTCATTTTATCATTTTACTTACATAAGATTTTTTTTGGCATCTATTGAGTTTTGGTTGTTCTAGTAGACATCAGTCCACGAGTTTTAATTTTTTTTCCCCAATGAATTTTTCTTTGTGCATCTGTTATTTTTATCAACGCCTTAGCTTGATGTTTTCTGTAGCTAAGGTTCAATTTTAGAAAACCAACTAAATGGTGGAATATTTGTTGGTGTGTTATAATTTACTTCATTCTGCTCATGTTACCTACTTATGCCTTTAATTTGGTTTTACATGGTAGTTGCCTCTATTGGCAACCGATGTTCATCAATCATTTTGCTTGTACAAGTGACTTTTTGTGGTTCTAATAGAGATCAGACTGAATTTTTATTTTGGTTAATGCTTTGACAAACGTGTCTGAATTCTCCATGGTTTGGAAATTTGGGAACTAGTCTATAGCAATCTCAATATTCCTTAGTGTCAACCAATTACCCTATCCAAGATGTCAAACTTCAAGCATACCACTCATAAGTGTGAAGAGTTTATCCAAAATGAATGTGCGCTTGAGCTTCCCTCATCTTACGATTGTGACCTTCCTCCCTTTTGTTTAGCCATATAACCTTGTAGACTAGTATTTACTGCATCAACATGACTCTTTAACCTTGCACCCTTCAAAGTCATATCTGAATCGCTATTTCAATTATTTTAACATTTTATTAATTAATACTTACATTAGATGCATTATTTCACTTTCTTCCTTGACAGTAAGCTTACAAGAACCTTTAAAAGCATAGGCCAAACAAATTTAGCTATGTCGTGGTGATTCTCTGCATTTATAAACTTTTTCATTGCAACCATGTACATAGTGCTCTGCATGATGAAATGCTCTCTTAAAAAAAACAAAACGAAATAGCAGCCCAATCAGAATCACAATAAGAATAAGTAACAGACTTTGCAGACAGTTCCACAACACATTTTTGCAGAGTAAAACCTGTCCTATTTTACAACCCTTGATTCGTCTTTCTCTCCAAAGACAACCGTGCTCAAACTAATAAGACTTATGTAATTGTTAGTTTATTTTTGAATAAACATCTGTAGATGCGAAACACACAGAATTCCAAAATCTGTTGCAGAACATTGTATGACATTAAATGATAATTTTAGGGTACGATTGATTCATATTTGCTTGAAAATGAGTTTTTACTCATCCCAAAAGGTCAGGTACAAAATATACAAGCCCACAAATATTGCAATGATTATACCTAAAGTAGAGTAGATGTTATTCCACCTTTGAGGAACTCTTTATCGGCAACAACTTTTATGCATTTTTGTTTCTCTATGAGCATTTGGCTTGCCTATCATCATTGGAATCTGATCTAAAATTAATCTGTTTTTGCTTTTGTAGACCTTGAAATTTCCTTACGTCAACTTCTCTTTCTATAGATTTGTAGTAGTTGGGTGATCTCGAACTGTACATTGCATTTAGTTTGACCATTGGTCTACGTGTTTTTCTACTTCAGCTATGTTAAATGCATGCATCGTATTTGCAGGTCTAATAGATAGTTAATGTTTCCTTTTATTGAGCATTTAACTTCCCTAAAGTACATTAGATGTGTAATATTATTCCAGACCTTGGATTCATTTTTATTTTCGTTGAATAAGATGTTGTGGGAAATGAAGTTCGATTATTTTAAAATTCATGACTACTTTAGAAGACACAAGCGTATTACAATAATTGTGTCTATAGTTTTATAAATATAGTAATTCCTTTCAACACAAACTTGCTCATTCCTTTGAACACAATACAAATCAACAAGGATAGACAAATGTATTATGGAAGATGCATGGGAAGCAACATTGGAGATTTCTAAGCTCACATTCTAGTTTTCTCAAATTTTGCTCTGAGGAGAACTAGTCCACTTGCAACATTTTCCAGTCTAGAAACACGAACAAGATAATGTCTAAAGAGTCAGTAAAGTTGGTACATGCTATATATTTTTCATGAGGATTTTATCTTTAGGTAAAGATGAACCTACACTCTAGGCTCACTTAGTCTAACATTGTATGCTAGAAAGACACCGATGGAAAGAATGTTGCTTCATACATTTTTTTTTTGGTTGCTTTTCTCCTATCTTCTGATCTTCCAACATTTTCATCTGTTTTTCAGAACTGCGTACATAATTCTATAATAATATAACCACGAAAATGAATTACACGTCACATTAAAAACAAAAGCTCTTTTAAGAGGAATGCCTTTTGTCCCATCCATGTCAATCAAAGAAACAAGGGCTAATACTATTAACAGAAATAAGATTCGTAAAATTCTGGAGGCGTAAGCAAGAAATGCAAACGCTATAAAATATGCATATTAGGAAGCCTTACGGTGGAGGCGGATATGATCGTTACTTAATTGTGGGATATTATTAAAGATATGTACATATACGAATTAGGATATAAGGTGAAAAAATATTATTTCAAACTTTCTAACT
Organism: Torreya grandis; assembly: GCA_037957365.1. NCBI lineage: Eukaryota > Viridiplantae > Streptophyta > Pinopsida > Cupressales > Taxaceae > Torreya > Torreya grandis. The sequence goes on along the minus strand of JARHVA010005465.1, from coordinate 302,294 downwards.
AGAAAATACATTGACTGACTTGTTGTTTTCTCAGAGCTCGGAGCTACTGTCTATGGTTTTAACATATAAAATATGTTGGATTGAAGACCAATATCCCTTATGTGATTTAGGACTACTCAGCTTTTACATTCTAGTAATGTTGAATGGAAGTGCGTCCTTTTAAATTTTCAACAATGTATTCTGAAGATTAACGGTCAAAGAAGAATTTCGTGAACTATGGATCTAATGAGTTGTGGAAGATTATAGAATTTTAGAGCAATATTGTTAGGATTAAAATATGTTCACAAATTTGTAATACTTGTAAACTCATTGGGCAGATTTTTGGTATTTCATAATTTAATTCAGTATAATGTTTATGTGCTACGTTTTGTATATGTTTTTTATATATCTCATAAAGCTACTTGTTTGACGTCTTTTGGTGCAACATTGAAGCAGTTGGGCCTTTATGTAATATTGAATTGACTAGGCAGAAAATTCTAAGTTCAGAATTTCATATTAGATTATATAGCAATGTTACTTTTTGTACAAATAGCAAAAAGTACTTTTAGTTTTACCACGGATATCATTTTTCAATTTCAATTGTCTCTATGTCTCCAAAGTATCAGTTCTCACTTTGTGCAGTTTGTTCAAATAGCAAAAACTACATTTCAATTTTAACATGCATAACAGTTTCCAGATTCAACTATCTTTGTGTCTGCAATTTGTTTAAGTAATAATGTTTCATAGCATCTTCTACAATTGGTAGTGTAAAATGCTAATAAATTTCAATATAAATTATCTCTTTGTTTAAAAAAATTATATATGTATCAATCCACATCCATTTTGTTGATTAATTGTATACAATATCGCATAACTGAAATGCAAAACATAAGGTACTAAAGCCATCCATGATACTTGTTTTAATAGTCTCCTCCACATGTAAAAACATAAAAGTAAAGGTAAAGTTGAAGAGAAACCATGGAGATAATAAAAGATGCAAAGTATAAGTGTGTTGCAATGAGAAAAAAAGAAACACCTTCTCACTCCTTGATGAAAAAGTACATGTAATGTTAGAGAAAAACCCTGGAAATCATTAAATATTCAAAGTATAAGTTTTTGGATGACCATAACACAAGTTGCATGTGAATACAATGTCGTCTTTCAAATACATTATTTTTAATATCAAGAATGTGTTGCAATGAGAAGAAAAAAGAAGAAGAAGAAGAAGAAGAAACACCCTCTCACTCCTTGATGAAAATAACATGTCCAACATACAGAGAAGAATCCTCTAATTTGGAACAAAGAATAGAAAGATAAGAATAACCCTTTATCTTAGCCACATCCTCTTTGGAGACACATATGCACACAAGAAGATGGAAGAGGGAAATGGGAATACAGCCGCTCTTCCATTGGGAGAATATGGAAAAACAATATTAATTTTAGTATTGAAAAGATACATAAAGAATCTCATCCATTTCAAACTGCAAATTAGGAATATTTAATATACTCAAACATCGAATCTTGTGAAGGAGAAGACTACCTAATTGAATACATGAAAAATCAATTCAGATTTATAATAAAGAGGAGCCAAGGCATCAAATTTCAGACTAATTTGCCTCTCTTAAAATTACAATACTACAGTGGGGTGGAAAGGGTTTTAAATACATATGATGTGGCCAATAAAAAAGGGAAAGAAAAAAACACTTGGAGATTTTAGAAAACGTGGATATAAGTAGTTTTACTTATGATTTCATTATCAATGCACTTTATACACCACATCATAGAATTAATAGAAGAAACAGAAAATCAAAGAGACTACCGAGGTGTTGTAATAGGAATCCCTCAAAAAATCCTTCGTCCCGAGAAATTTGTAATTTAGTTAGCACATGAAGATTATGGATTTGAATAGCTTAATTTACATACAGAAATAATAAACTGGGGATGAACATCAACAAATTAAAAGGACTGATTAGATGAAATGTAGTGTCCAAATGGAGAAGACTGTAATCGATAATAATTCACCATCACCAATGCATGTCCCTAGTACGATTCGAACACCACATTATCAATTGAACAACAATTAGAAAAGATGGTATAATATGCCTTGAATCACATATACCCATTTGAAAATAAGAAGTGGAGGATCACAGAACATGACATATTCTGATTTGAACATGAGAAGTAGACGATCAAAGAGGATCAAAGAGTATAAGAAGTGGAAGATCAAAGAGTATTTTCATAGGCAGCTCTGAAGTGTTTACTGCACTAGTTCTAGAGTATTTTCACACAATTCTCGAGTGTTTTCACAAATATCTTCCACGTGTTTACTGGACTAGCTTTAATGTTTTTATAGAACGCTCTACAGTGTTTACTCAGATAGTTCTGAAGTATTTTAAAAGGCAGATGTGATGTGTTTGCACATGCAACATTGGAGTGTCTACACATGTAACTCCTAAATATCACATAGCTTGAAGAGTGGTAAGATTATTAGTTTGGGGACAATTTTTCAGTGCATGTTATTCATGAGTGTTTATAAAAATCTAGCTCTAAATTATGATTGTTTTAGCTCTGGAGTGTTTATGCAAGTAATTTTGGAGCATTTTAACTTTGGAATGTTTACACATATAGTTCCAAAGTGAAATCACAGCTATCTTCGAAGAATTATTTTATGTTATTCATAATTAATTATATCGATAAGTGTTTTCAAAATGACATTTGAGAGTAATTTTATGTAATAGTGTGAGTGTGTTAACATTTAATTATTTTAGAGTCTAGATTATAAGAAAATTCCATACCCACTTTTTTTTTTTAATTTATTTATTTATTTATTTATTTGGGTTGTAAATGACAATCAATTACAATTTTGTTGTAGTAATTTTATTTACTTTAAAATAAAATAATTTAATTATATATTTACCATGGAATATATGGTAGGTGAATTATATTTATTGTTATAATAATTTAATTTATTTTGAAATAAAATAATTTAATTATTATTAGTTTTATGTCAAATTATTACATTGATTCAGAAAAAATGTAATGACATGAGAATGTTACCATCTAATTATTTAAAAGACAACAACATAGAATAAAAAATAAAAAAATTTAATTATTTCGAAGTTGACACAATATTACTATATCATAATTAATAAATAAATAATCATATTATTATATCATATTTATTATTTTGGTTGATCACTACTTTACACAGTGATCTTCAGCTAAAATCTAAGGACTTAGGGATATCCATTCCACCAAAGATGTCTTGGGTATGATCCCAGCCTCATCTCATTTCACATGTCAAGTTTTGTGAGCAATAACAATTGATCCCTGGTGAGATCTATGTGAGCCAAGAAACTTCACCAGTTGAACTAAAAATTGTTCACACATCATATTTATTAAAAATCAAGACAATGAAATTGTAAAAATAAATTAACATAAAAAATATTACACCATAATAAATAAATAGATAATATATAGATAATTACAATTAATTTATGGGTAATATAAAATTTTTACTACATCATACTTAAAAATAGTTATATAATCATAACCAATTTAAAAGTAATATATAAATTTTCAAACTTGTAAAACCATAACATATGCTTTAGGTGACTATTTCAGCTAATTGTGGGGCTAAAACTCCTTTGGATGCTAGAGAGGTTGTGGTGCTTTAGGGTTTTGGGTCCAAATGGTCTAAGCTTAAGGAGGCCCTATTCCAAAGGGATGAGATATCCAAAAATCAAAACCCAAAGAGAAGTTAGGTGGTCCTCACCTCCTATTGAGATTCTAAAAATTAATATTGATGGCTATTTTAGAGAAAATCTATGTTATGCTGGTGTTAGAGGCATGGGGAGAGATAACTATGGGGTTGCACTTCTCTTCTTCTACAAGCATCAAGGCCACTAGACTAATAATCTCATGGAGGCTCTAGTAATTCTTGTTTCTCTAGAAAAGGCTTGTGTTCTTCGTTGGTGCAAGGTTTTCTATGAATCATATTCACAGATCATGATTAATTTGTTAAAAAGGTAGAGTTTTGATAGGATAAATTTGTAATTATCTTTGATTGTGCAGCAGATTCTACAGTTAAGAAGTTTGCTAGATTTGGTGTCGTTTGCTCATATTCTGAAGGAATGGGTCAATGTGGTGGATTGTCTTTCTAAATGGGCTTTAGAGTTTAGGGGTGACTAGAAGATTGATGATTGGGAGCATCTTCCCTATGACTGTGTGCATAAACTGAGCATGTTGATTCATGAGGATATTCATGGTCCATGAACAGGGTTTGGTTTCTTATTTTTTGGCTTGCCTTTATTAGGTCTTTGTCAGTTGGGTGTACGTTTTAGGCTTTGGATGTTTGTAGTTTTGCTCCTCGTAATCTTGGATTTGCTATGATAGAATAAATTTTTACCTCTTTTTTATTAAAAAAGAGATAATATATGCATTTTATCCCATAATATTTATAAACAATCATAATTAATTTATAATATATAAATTTTAATGTATTATATATATAAATAATTAAATAATCAAAATTGATTTATAGATAATATATAGAGTTTATCACATCATATTTATAAATAGTCATATCATAACAATGAATTGTAAAAATAAATGATCATAAAATAATTATCACATCGTCAAAATATGATCACATGATAATATATAAATAACCATAAAAATTTTATAGATAATATATAAATTTTATCATATCATATTTATAAATAATAATATTCTTTAAAATATATATATATATATATATATATATATATATATATATATATATATATATATATATAATCATAACAATAAAATTGTAATTTATAATTAATATATATTTTACACGTCATATTTATAAATAATATAAGTAATTAACAATGAAATTTTAAAAATAAATTATTAAAAAAAAATTATCACATCGTAAGTAATATATAAATTTTAATACATATAAATAATTATAATAATAAAATTATATAAATAAACTATCATAAAAAATATTACCAGCTTATAATAAATAAATAATAGATAATATAAGATAATCATAATTAATTTATAGGTAATGTATAGATCTTAATACATCATATTTATAAATAATCATAACCATGAAATTGTAAAAATAATTAATTTATGCATACTATATATAGATTTTATAATATTATATTTATAAATTAACATATTATAACAATGAATTATAAAAATAAATTATCATAAAAAAATATTACCATAGTATAGATAATATAATAATCATAATTAGTTTATTGATAGTATATAGATTTTACTATATCATAACAATAAAATTTCAAAAATCAATTATTATAAAAAAATATCACCACATGATAATAAATTATTATAATTATATATATATATATATATATATATATATATATATATATATATATATATATATATATATATATATATATATATATATATTTAATATAAAATATATAGATTTTATCACAACATATCTATACATATTTATAGATAAATAATAATGAAATTTAAAAAATAAATTATCATAAAAAATATCGAATCATGATAATAAGTAAATAAATAATATATAAATAATCATAATGATAAAATTACAAAAATAAATTATCCAAAAAATATTATCCCATAATAATAAATAAATAATATAGATAATGTATAATCATAATTAATTTATAGATAATATATAGATTTTACCACATTATATTTATAAATAAGCATAATAGTAAAATTGTAAAAATTAATTATCATAAAAAAATATTACCATATCATAATAAATAAATAGATAATACATAAATAATCATTAATTAATTTATAGGAAATATATAATTTTTATCATAATATATCTATAAATATTCATAACAATGAAATTTTAAAAATAAATTATCATAATTGAAATCAACACACACACACACACATATATTACCACATCATATTTATTAAAAAAGAAATAAGAATTAAATTGTAGATATAAATTATCATAAAAAACATTACCACATATTTATAAATAATGATAACAATAAAATTGTAAAATAAATTATCATAACAAATATTACCACATCATGATAAATAATATACACATAATCATAATTAATTTATAATTAATATATAGATTTTCTCATATACATCATAGTAAATAAATACCATGTTGCTCTCCATTCTTATTTTAAAATTGCGTTAGATATTTATGTTAAATATTTTTTATGAACAATAAATATTTTATATTTGTTTTATGCAACAACAAGTACTACTAACATACATATCTTACATAAATTTCTGTAAACAATATGATATAATGTTTTGAAAATGATATCTATCAATATATTTTACATAAATTTATCTAAAATTAATATACTAGTGTTATTTAATAATTAATTATTAATGATACATTGAAATTATATTATTATATTTAATAATTAATTTTTATAATTAATTATAATAATAATTTAATATAAATTTTTAATATTTTTAATAAATAATATTATTTTGTTAATAATTATTACTAATTAATTAATATTAGTTTCATATATATCAATTCTCAATAACTATTTTAATTTTAATAATTATTAAGTTTGAAAATTTTATATGATTATTAATATATTATAAGTACCATTTATACATTATTAGTTCTATGTAGTTGTTATAAATCTCAATTTTTTTTTAATGAAGAGAAAATCATTCAATTTAGTTTAATATTATTTAATGGTTAATTATAACAAATATTTAATATATTTTTATTAATTATTAATTAATTAATATTAATTTATTATTAATATATTAATTATTAATAATTAATTTAATTAAATAACCTCAAATTATATTTTAATAATAAATTATTATAATAGTGATCACTAAATTATGAATTTGACCCTGATTTAACCACAATATAATATGAAACAGTTGTATGTTATTTAAAGGATTAGGGAAACTCACTCTATATACCTCTCCAGAGCGTTAGGTCAGACCAACACCCTTAGATATCAAAAAATTAATTATGAATGGTTGCCACTTATAATAACCTGCGTCTCCACAACGTTAGGTCAGGTGTTGCAACACCCCCTAAATATCAAAAAATTATTTATTAAATTGAAATATAAATATAGTGTGATTTCTTACCAAAATATTAGTAGTCTCATTTATTTGTTATTACAGTAATCTTGAAATGGGCATGCACAACATGTCAGGTGTTGGGAAGAGAATGCAGCTTGAATAAAGCATGAAGCATGGCGATTAAGAATGGAAAGTCAAAAAATGTGCAAATAGACATTTACCAGCACAATCTTAGCAAGATTTGTATGGCGTCTAATCAGATGGCAGGCGTGGGCATGCATGAAGGAGATCACGCCCTGGGAAAGTTGTACGGTCACTTGCGGATGAGCACAGAGATGGTCGATTGAAACCTTAACAACTTCAAACAAGCTCTTAACAACTTCAAACAAGCTATATGACCCTTCCGATCAGACCTCTACATGAATAAAATGACGTGATTACACAATATACAATATCAAGGCAGAAGATATAGCACGTGGTTGAGTGTAGATATTGATTCCTAAATATAACTTTATGTTGTAGGGAACCATTGACATCTCTCTGAATGCTCAAATAAATAACAATTAATGTAAAAGCACCGAGGATTGTTTTCAAAACTAAGTATGTTGTTCGATATGAATTCCATTTGCCGAAGTATGAGCTAGTAAAAATTGAATAATTTAGCACGACCTGTAAAAGTTTAAAAGTTACAGTGTGCCAATCAGATGTGCACAACTCATGACTGGCAATTGAGTGTATCAATAGACTGCAGTAGAACCAATCTAGGATATGCGCAATATGGGAGTAAAATTGTGTATTTCATTATCATATAAGAAGTGCATAAAGCTTTCAAACACAACGAAACTATTGACTAGCCGCTTAAGTAATACTATTGTAGAAAATTAGAAATATATTAAACTACCCTCAAGCTTTAAGACAAGGAGGTATTCCTAAATAACTATTACCTAGCAGTTCCACAATCATTATTCCAAAGTTTGCTTGCGCAGTCTTCCCTCTACTTTTAGGCGGTGACGATAGGGGTTAAATATAGAAATTTCTACAGCAAAACTGAAAACACATACGAGATATGATATGTATAATGGATTTTCCATAATTACCAGCAAATTAACAGTTCTATTGTTTTACGGCTATTCAACAAAACCAAACCGAAACAAAACAAAACAATAGTTGAGGCTGTGACTTCATGACGGGTTAGCTGCAAAAACTGTTGTATTGTTTTCTTTCGCTAGGTACCACATTCGTTGTCTAAACTCTTGTAGAAAATCACCTGTTTCGCAATGAACCTTTGTTTTCCTGCTCGTTGATTTTAGCATCCTGGAACTTCCCCTGCCGCTTCATTCTTATGCGTCTCCAATTCACCACGATGCCTTTGAGGGGAGTCTGTTTTGGGAAAATAAAAGGACACCTGTTGGTTGCATTTTAAGCCAATATAAAACATATTTACTTACGTGGCCTACCATATGATATTATATTAATATATAATAAAAACATAATAATATAATAGAACATATAATATAGATTAATTAATTAATCTATGTATGTATATAATATATTATATAAAATATAATATTTTATTTGAAAGAATTATATTTGGTCACAGTGTTTTATCGATTTGTGTTTTTGTTTAGTTCTAGAAAATACGACTCTCCAAATGTAGTAAAATGTAGGCAGTGTTAATCGATCCCAATATCTATAGTGGTCGGTTGTTATTAAAACAAGCATTTTATGATTAAAATTGTGTGATTTCGGTGGGGTTGGTTTGTTACTGACAAGAAAAAAAGGGAAAACAATGTGTGTAATGTATTGTACTATGCAAGCGCTCACATAGTTTTATTGTGTCTAAAGTGTCTGCATACCCATTCAATATCCATGGTAAGGACAAAATTTGGTGTATTTGTGTATCGTTTAATTTACATCTATCATTTTATTATAATTTAATATAATAAATATAATTTTATATTATACAAAAATAAAATGTGATTGTAAAAAATTTTATAAAAAAATATGTTTTAGCATAGGCCCTTTTTGGTAGATGATTGGACCTCATTCATAAATTATTGGACTTCATAATGTTTTCTCGAAGATTTTTAACACTTTCCTATGCCTTTTTTTTGCCTTCCTCGTATTGTTTTTTCATGCATGGAAGCATTTTTCTTAAGTTTATTGGGTCCACATTTGTCCATGAAGATTCCAACTCATTGAGCCCAGTCATCACCATGTTGTCTCCGAAAAGAGAGTTGCATCCCCAGCTATTAGTGTTGATATAGCCAAGATCCTTTAGACAGATGCCACATGTTTTGGGAAGTCAAGGTTGGTAGGGTCAACATTCTTGAGCCTATCAGAGTTGACAGAGCTCGGGCACTAATAAAGAGCCTCCATGAGATCGCGGTGATAGTCGAAGACTGTCATCCTAGGACCCCAAAGAGAACAAAAAAGTTCCACAAATCCTTTTTACAGTCCCAGTAACAGTGGAGGACTGTTAGCCCAGGACCATAACAGCTAACAAAGCACAAACACATATCCACATTGTAGACCCACTATCATTTACGGACTATCAAACCAAAAGAGCAAGACCCAATCAACGTAAGCTAATCTCACAATTACTATCAACGGCTAGTTTGAATCCCAAAGTTCCATTTTACACTCCCTAACTAAATATACATGAATCTCCATAGGATTTGGGATCATCCTAAGATATTCTTATGTAATGAAACCATATAGAATTCGGTTTAATCCCCATTTGAGAGCTCCATGCTAACTACCCTGGGCCCCAAGTTTATTGAGGCATATTGTGTGTTAACTTTGTTTGCCCATGGCTAAATCATTCTCCTTATGCTTTATTTCCCACATAAAAAGATTGTGTGTGCAAGATCTTTACTTATTACGCCCCATAGGCCACCAACTCACCAACCACTGAATCTAACTCTTCGAATTCTCAAGCAAACATTTGACAATGGGACCCTCCTAACTTTGCCACGTGCCCTGGCAACATTGGCTATCTCCTCTGCGTTTTCAAGATTGGTGGCGTGGTGATGGGTATACACCCATCAAATTTATCCTGAGGCTCTATTGATGTAATTAGGAACATATGTTGTTCGCCTATTGACTTTAGGTTTAAGGGTCAATGGGAAGTTGATGGGTGTATAGTTGTCAAATTTATGCTCACGGTGTGCTACTTAGGAAGCCACACCAGCCTCCACTCGTTGAACCACTTGGCTTCAGTCTCCACCTTTTATTTCTGTATGGATCACTTCATCATCACTTTTGTCCCATGTGGCATCTCTCTATTTTGTCATAGCTCCTTTGGACTCGTCCACATCATTACCCTTATCCCTTCGATGACCTCTTTGCCTCCTCAGATTAAATCTATGCTCGTCAAGTGGTGCTTCCTTATTCAGCTCGACCACTTCGCATCCACCTCATTACCCCAATTTCCTATTTTTGTCGATATGGTCCTCCTGTAGCTGCCAAGTGTCCTCTTCGTATTTGCTCTGAGCTTTATCGCATGTACACCTCATCCGTTTCGTCCTACTACTTCACTCTACACTCGCCAAGTGTCAAGTGTCAAGCTTCTGTTGGGTTCGTGCCCTGTTGCGTCTCCACCTATTCATGTTCGAGTTTGGCCCCGAGCTGACACATGCTGCGTGTCAGACCATGATTAGTACTAGACTCTGTCTGCACTGTCAAGTAAGGGCACTGGGACTAGCAGGGTCTACTTGACCTTCACTGCTATATGGATTGGGTGCAACATAGAGTGGGTTTTGAGTCAATGAGACGAGCTCAAACTGTGTTCACCAGGGACCAAATTGAAAGATCATCACTCATTTGATTGGGAACCTATTATTAAAACTGAAGCTAGGTTATCCCGGTGGAGTCTATGGTCAAGGTGCATAAACACTACAACAAGGTAGCACACGCAATAATGGATTCAAAGACCTGTCCACTTGCAATTCAAAAGTCTGTTGAAGATGGTCACTGACCATCGTAAAGAAATAAATAAATAAAAATCTGCTTCTCCAAGATTTAAAAGTGTTAACCTTAGATCAAGCCCCAGTTTGCATGCGCTCTCTCACATATATGCTTATACGATTTTGGACGTCGGACTCTATTTTTGAAACATGTGTATTTTATTTACATGCAAAACAAAGTTAATTGAAAAACATAGGCTCAAACAGGGGAGACAATATGCACAATTCTCGTTAGACTTGAGCCTCTTCTACTCAAGGAAGTTGGCATATCTCTACGGTTTTAAACTCGTGATTTATACATATGCATATGCTTGCCTCTATGTCGATTTTAAGTTCCAGTCTTATCCATATGCAAAAACATGCTAAATAAATCCAGACTTTGGGTTGATTATGCACCTCATGATCATGCAAGTGTGACTAAGTTGGGCCTAATTTGCACACACTTTACATACCAAAACTGGGGTTATGTGTGAGTTATAAGAATTACTCAAAGAGCGTGCATAATTTTGTATTTATTTTTTGGAGGAATCAATATATTGGATTCATGTATGTCACGTGTCACTGAACTTTCAATGTGTATCTAGTTAGACAAACAATCTGAAGAAATATGGCGCTTATGTGCATGATGTTTTCAGGTTTTTAAGGATGACATCACCATATATAAATCTAATGTGCACCAAAACCAAAGAATGAATAATTGAGCATTCATCGAGATGGTCGAGTGCGATCCCATATATATACAGACACACACACACACACACACACACACACACACACACACACACACACACACACACGTACATGACCCCATCTCATTCTCACTATATGTATATAGGTTTCAATAAGATTAGATATATAAGGCCTCCATATATATATAGTGGAGGCCCTTTATATCTAATCTGATTGAAACCATTATCTAGAACCTATTTATCTCAGAGTGTATCGCCCTATGCCCATCTATGTCTCTCATAGGAAATACTAATGTTTTTGGACATAGTCAATGTATAGGTTATTGGTCAGAGGACTCTGAATGATCTATATGGTATGTCAAGGTCCCATACAGATATATAGGTAAATGGATAGCTCCCATATAGATATATAGGCAGATGGATAGATGGATAGGTCCCAGATAGATATATTGGTAAGAAGGGTTTTATAAACCAAAATAGTGTAAATTAACAGCTACACCTAATGCATAACCCATTTCTACTAACTTGCCATTACTTCTCACCATAATTGCCTAGCTCACCTTGAAATATTTCATGACTTTCATGATGTTTAACAATGTATTTGTATATTTTCATGAAAAGGGATAAGGTCTTTTCCCAATCTCTATTTCAAAACTACAACTCCCTTGGTTTTAATCTCTATTGGTTGGTTGAAGATGACAACATGTTGGGGTAGGGGCAAATCTAGATGATCAGGTTTATCTTTGTTATTGCAATGGATAAATTGTTTTGGCATTGGGAAAATTAGAAGCAACCAAGAATAATTTGTAATTTTAAGTTTGAGATGTTATAAAAAATTTAAGAGGGCATGGGTACATACAATCAATATCAACATTGAAGTTTTAAACGCTCCAAACCTTCATGCAAAATGTGTCATCTAGATTTCATGAAAAATTGCATTTATGTTGATTGGAATTTGAGCCACTATTTAGGCATTTATAATATTATAAAAATTTAATGCAACAGTTGGATTTACATGACTTGCATACATCAGAAAGGGTAACATAGCTTCCAAGACGGTTGGTTCTTTGATTGGATGTTTGCGATAATGAAGGGTTAATAAGGACAACATGACACTAATTTGATTGTGAGAAGGCTTCATGTATGATGTGCAACTCAAACCAACACTCTAATTAAAATTATAAAGAGACAAAACATTGAGGTTCCAAAGTCTATATTGTAACTTATGTTCATCTAAGTTGTCAATATATTAACACCTACAAAATTTACAATAAATCCATATAGAACCAGAAAGTGGTGAAAGCTTTCAGAGTCAATTGGGTATTGATGATGATAGGCAATGAGATGGTATTTCATATTATATCATACACCATAGTTCTCATATCATACACATGCTTTGATTTTAAGGTAGTTATTGCATTTGTGTTCCCTACACCCATTACAAAGGGGTTTGTAGCTTGAAGGGTGGTGACATCTTTAATAAAATAATTTCTATTTGATTGTGGAAATAATAAACATTTGATTTATGGATTGAATCAACAATGCAATGATGTTGATGTGGATGAAATACATTGAGGTTATAGAGTTGATATTATTTCTTTCATTGTGGTTGAAGTGAGTACCGACAAGTGCATGCCACATGGATGCAGAAGAGGGCATCACTTATGATACAATGTGAATGTCATGGTAGACAAATCACCAATTGAGATAAAATATGATAGATTAGTGATCATTTATAGGTGGCAGGGAGAGTTGGTAGGTTTAGTTATCATGAAGTATGACATGCCCATATGGTACACTTAGAAAATGAATATACTCTAGAAATGAAAGGAAACAATTACACAAGGAAATCATGAAAATAACATTTACACATATAATATTCATATATGTTATATAATTAATGTTTAATGTATAGAAATATGATAATATATATTTTTATAATATTCATATAATAACTAAAATTTAATATAGATAAATAATATACTATTATATATGTGTGTCTAAGAGGGGTTTTGTAAAGTGAAACAATGTAAATTGACAGTAAAACCTCACTCAAACCCCATGATTACTATTTTGTCATTTCTTTTAACCATCATCACCTAACCCAGCTTGAAATATTTCACTACTTTCATGTCCTCTATGTATATGTGAAAATAAGTTTGTATAAACTAATTGTGGGGGCAGACTAATCCAAAACTAAATCGTTGTGAAATGATTTAGTCTACAATGACTTGCATGCTTCGTGGAAAGAGTTAACATCCTTTCCTAATCTCTATGTCAAAACTAAAACTTCCTTGGTCTCAATTGGGTGACATCTATATTCATTGGTTGGAGATCCCAGCATGTTGGCTCGGGCCAACTATGGTTTATTGGGTTTTGTTTTAGTGATTACAATGGATAAATTGTTTTTGTTATAATGGAACTAATTAAACCGATGTGGGGAAATAAAATAAAGTTATGAAGCCTATTTTTTTTCTTTCATTATGGTTGAAGTGATTACCCAAGGTTTTTCAAAGTGCATGCCACATCCTTGCATAAAGGAACATCATTTGTGATAAAATGTCAATGTTGTCATATAGGAATTGTTGGTCCCCAACACAACCCATTCTAAAAAATCAAATGGGGACTCTCTATTATAGCATACTTTATTAACCATTCTCATTTTCATGACACAATGACCTCTTGATAATCTTCTAGGGTTATGATTTCCCATTATTGATATTAAATTGATCAAGTGTTGTAATTGTTTCCATTGGATTGAAATCTTTTCCTCTATGTGTGGGTTCATTTTTTATTGAATTAATTCTTTTAACCTCTTTTGAAATTGTTTAATGCCCTTTGTGGTAGTTTCAGGTTTCCTAGTTTAATCCTCAAGGTTATTAACCCCTTAATCATCTTTCTTGAGCCCATTCAACTCTCGTAGAGGATCCTTTGATCATCTCCTAAACCCTATTCTGCTATCCCAAGACTTCCCCTTTTACACATTTTAATCCCATGACACTTGGAAATTCAAGCTCATCATTTAGGCATTCAGGGAAGAGAAAGGCATTCTCATAGGTAAGTACATGGTGATCACAATCAACCCAACCTACCAATTTTGGCAATGTTAGCTAGTGGGGAGAGCGCCTAGGCCTTCCAGACCTTTAACCTATGACATGCTTTGGAGATCCCTAAGAACAAATAAAAGTGCAGGTGTGTCATCTGCCCAGACCTGTCAGATTTGGCAGGGCCTAATGCTAGTGAGCATCGAAAATGTTCAACATGACAACCTCAATTTCCCTAAAGATATAAGTCTCTATGACAACATGACCAATCAAAAGTGATACATAGTCCTAGCCTCCTAGTCATGGTAGTGCCTGGGCCCTATAGATGGGAGCCACACATCCACTTTAGAATGATCTTGGGTAATTAGAGGATGGTAACTTCTCGAGGATAGATCACTGAGTAAATGTTGTTGAGACATGTGATAAGATGACACACTAGTTAGCAAAGAATGGATAAATTTGATGACTAGCTATTACAGATGATGATGTGGCATCCAATCACATAAAAGGCTTCACCTATCCATATAACTATAAAAACACATTCAACTCAATGATGGATCTCATAAAATTAACATATCCTCATTAATCATCAAAATTCATCACATACATAATCAAAGCTTCGACAAGTTTTCTCTAAAACCTCAATACAAAACTTGGCCACATGCTAAGGAGGCTCCCAAAGGCATCTCATAATCCTTTCACATAAACTCACCTACCTTACACAAGCCATGGATACAATCATTTATACAATTTTTTCAATTGAGGAAAACAACATAGGGGGGCCAAAATGGTGCCACTCCTTCACATGGGGAAAATTCATGACAAGGGAAAAGTTGTAATCCATGTCACATACTTCATGGGACCATTTGGACTAAGTGCAAAGTACCTTGTATAAATTTGGTGCCACCTTCACAAAAGGATGAAAGGGTAAAGGAGATGTCACTATCAGAATAGTGAACCTTGCCTCCTCCATTGACACAATCCTCCAAAATAAGATATACTCTCTTTTTTTACCAATATCTAATGGTAATTATGCCCCATGCCACCTAGGGCAATAATGACATTTTGACTAAGTGAAAAGTACCTTGTAGAAAGTTTGTGCCACCTTCACAAAAGGATGAAAGGGTAAAGGAGATGTCACTATCATTTTGACTAAGTGAACAATACCTTGTAGAAAGTTGGTGCCACGTTCACAAAAGGATGAAAGGGTAAAGGACATGTCACTATCAGAATAGTGAACCTTGCCTCCTCCATTGACACAATCCTCCAAAATAAGATATAATCTAATTTTTACCTATATGTAATGGTAATTATGCCCCATGCCACCTAGGCCAATCATGAATAATAAATAGTTCCAATCATGAATAGTGCCAATTAGTTATAGTGCGAATCAGGAATAGTGTCAAATCATAGCAAATAGTAGCAATTGAGAATAGTGTCTTTGAAACATCACCAATGTGATAGTGACTCCACATCATCAAGAAGCCTCATCACCATCTTGTATCATCACCTACCATGCCATCATGAATAGTACCCATGAAGAGTGTTGCATGAATAGTGTTGCATAAATAGTGTTTTGTCACCATATCATTCTCCTAAAATTAAAAATAACTTAGCTCTTGTGAGTTACCATGATTGTATTTGTGCCATTTATTTTCAAACAAAGAATAAAACACACCACTCTATTTTTGGGTGATGTAAGATTGCCAAATCCCTTGGATGCTCCTACATTAAAAATCTAAGATAAATAATGTTATATCATGATCACATAAATGGGGTGAATGGTAGAACCACCCTTTTGATCAGCCAATGTAATGACCTCAACATCCCCTTTCAATACACCACATTCACCTAGAGAATAATCATTTTCTATCCACACTTCCAGTTTCTGCACACTAGCCTTAAAATCATCATCCTCCTCCAAAATCTCATCCATATATAAATGGAATTACATGTGGGACTACACACACCATCAAAAAATGACCTCCTCCTCTAAGATTATCTATCACAAATCTTATTAATCAATGTGAGATCTAACCCACCACTAACCATCCACGTCCACCTAAATCCCATTTGATTTTCTTCACTCATCTAACCACCTATTGGATCTTCTTGCACATCACATATCACCATCACTTAGAGATCCTATCTCATGGTTTCAACTATATCCATCTTCTCACTCTCATCATGTGCACTCTCTTGCACAAAAATATCCTCTATGGTTGGAACATCAACACCAACCAAATATTCATCCGTGGCTTCCTCCAAAAAAACCTGCAACTCATCTTCAACACCTACAACATTAGGTTCTTCCAAAATCTCCATATGTGCACATCATTCACTTCCATGGTTTCCATCATGGAAAATTTTAGCTCCACATGGTTGTAACCCTCATCTTCATGCAACTCTTTATGGTTGTGAACTTCTCTTTTATGAAACTCCTCCTGGTTGTTGTCTTCACTCATATATATATCCTCTTGGATGCTTTCATTTATGGGCTGCTCACAAGCCTATTCTATCACATCACCCTCAATGGGATTTTTGTGTTTCTCTTTCTTCTCCTTCATCTACAACTATCTAGGGTTGCACTCTTCAATATTCGATGTGGCTATCTCTCTTTTTAATGGAGCCACCATAGATGTCAGGGTGTCCATAATCTCCCACATTAAATCTACTTCTTCATGCTCAAAATAATCATATCTTTTGATCAATGATTCCATTAACTTATCCCAGGTCTTCAATTTATTCATCTATTCTTATTCTAGTAGAATCTTTCCACTCTTCTTTGCAGTCTTCAACTTCAAACTTACAAAATACATAAAACAATTAAGATTATCAATAAGGTCATCTCCATAGGCATCTTACTTACTCTGGTACTACTTGATGGAGTCAACACTCCATGTTATCTTAAAATCCCAAATCTCTAGTACCACTTGATGTGGCCTCTAACCATATATATGGATTCACCAATCATTATAACTCTTAAAACACATTCAAGTCAATAATTTCTCTCATAAAATCAACATATCCTCATTAATCATCAAGATTCCTTGCATGCATAATTAAATATTTAAAAATATTTCTCTCAACATTTAATAAAAAACTTTGCCACATGTCAAAGAGGCTCCCAAAGGCATCTCATTAGCCTTTCACATAAACTCACCTACTTTACACAAGCCATGAAAACCTTAATTTATACAATTTTGCATTTGGGGAAAACAACAAAGGGGGCCCAAAATGGTGCCAGTTATTCACATTGGGGGAAATCGTGATAAGGGACAATTTATAATCTGTGACACATGCTTCATGGGACCATTTTAACTAAGCACAAAACACCTTGTAGAAAGTTGGCACAACCACCACAATAGGATAAAAGGGTAAGGGAGATGTCACTATTAGAATAGTCTAACCTTGCCTCCTCCACTACCACAAGCCTAAAAAATAATATATATACTCTCCTTTTTACCAATATATCATGTTAATTTCACCCCATGACACCCAAGCCAATAAAAAATAATGAATAATGCTAAACACGAATAGTGCTAGTTAGAAATAGTGCCAATCAAGAATAGTGTCAAATAGTAGCAATCAAGAATAGTGTTCTTGACACCTCATCAATGTGACTAGTGCCTCCACATAAACAAGAATCCCTATCACCATCATGCATCATCACCTACCGTGTCATCATAAAAAATACCCATGAATATTATTGCATGATTAATGTTTTCCCACCACATGAAATTGAAACCAAGGGACTTGTAGTTTTGACATAGAAATTGGGAAGTTAGTAGTAATGTGTTTTGAATAAAATTTAACTATCAGTGAATACCTATTAGTGAGTTCAACCATATCACCTATGTATCATCATCAATATGAGAACACTTTGAATGATTCCTAAGCTTGCTTGAGACCTCCACATTCTCATCTAACTCAACATCCATCAGGTTTGTGTTGCCCATGCCAAATTCATGCTTCCTTATCTGAAAAGACATCCATATCATGATTTCATATACATAATTTGAGTACCATGTGTGCTTCCATCTGTGTCCTCCATGTAGATGAGCCCCTTGATCAATTCTAAGTGTGGCCCATTGATTTGTTGTGGCGCATTAAGAGGCAAGCTTTATTGCAATAACACCATGTAGCACAAAAAATCAATGGGTCACACTTGCCATTTATCATGGGGTTCCTCTATGTGGATGACACAAATGGAAGTACATATGACACAAATTATGTAGAGGGAATCTCAAGATGGATGTCCAATCAGAAAAGGAAGGACATGCTTGACATGAGCAACATGAACCTGATGGAGGTTGAGTTAGTTGAGAATGTAATGCTCTTGGGAGAGATCTAAAATAATTCAAATTGAGCTCAATGTGATGAAAATACACAAGTGACAAGGTTAAGTTTGTAGGTAGGTGTAAATTGACAGTTAAACCTTACTCAAAATAGATTAATACTAACTTGTCATTGATTATCACCATCATCACCCACCTCACCTTGAAATATTTTACAACTTTCATGCTCATAAAGAATGTATTTGTCTATTGTTGTAGAAAGAGATAACATATTTTTCCAATCTCTATGTCAAAATTACAACTTCCTTGTTTGATCTATAATGATTGGTTGAAGATGTCAACATGTTGGGGTCAAACCAACTATGGGTGATTGGGTTTTATCTTAGTGATTGCAATGGACTTTTTTTTACAATGGCACTAGAAAAATTAGAAGCAACCAAGAGTAATTTGGAATTTCAATCAATATCATGATTGATGTTTTAAATGCTTCAAACATTCATGTAAAATGTTTCATCTAAATTTAATGACAAATTAAATTTGTGTTTGTCAGCATTTAAGTCAATGTTTAAGCATTTAGAATATTATATGGATTTAATATATTGATTTGATTTAAATGACTTTTATCCATCAAAAATGGGTACATAGCTTGCAAGGTGGCTGATTATTTGATTGGAAGTTTGTTGTCTAAAAGGTCAATGAGGACAACATGACACTGATTTGATTATGATAAGGATCCATGTTTGATGTGTAACTCAGACCAACATTGCAATGCCAATTATATGGAGACAAAACATTTAGGTTGCAATGTTTATATTATAACTTATGTTCGTCTATGCTACCAATATATTGACACCTATAGAAATTATGGAAAATCCATACATAACATGCAAATGGTCAAAGATTTGAAAGTCAGTTAGGTAGTGATGGTGATAGGAAATGACATGGTATTTCATGTGATATCATACACTAGAGTTCCCATGTCATATGCATGCTCTTATTTTAGAGCAATTATTGGATTTACATGCCATGCACCTAGTACAAATTGGTGTATCAACACTTTTGTAAAATGCATGCCACATGGATACATAAAAGGGCATTGCTCATGGTAGAGGAGTCACTAGTTGATGAAAAAACATGGTTGCTTGACTGTCATTCATAGGCAACATGGATAGTTTGATAAATTTAATTATCATATAATATTGCATGTCAACATCCTTCAATTTAAATATGAAAATATTACACAAATGGAAAGAAAACACTTATGGAAATAAAATAATTTTATATTGGCATCTACTTACCTGAGATTCATCTCATGGTATTGGAGTTGCGGACCTTTTGGCCCATGGCTTTCGAGGGCAATTTAGTGAAGTGTGATGTGCAATGATTTTACATTGATTAATGTATTGGTTTAGGTAAGATATGCAGTGGTTAATGCATTGGTATGGGTTATTGGGACGAGGGAATTGTCAAATTCAGGTAACAGAGGTTGGGTCGATAGAAACTATAGGCCACTCGAATGGCTCAACAAAGATGGCATGGCGCAATGCCGATATATATATATATATATATATATATATATATATATATATATATATATCAGCGTGGATTGCATTGTTTTTATAGTTATGTTTGCGGGATTGAAACTTCCATTTTGGCCTTCCTACTCTTTTTTCACTTTTAGATATGTGTAATTTGATATTGCAATAAACATCATATTAAAGTTTGATGGCTGAATTGAATGCCTCAGATAATCCTGCAAAACTCTTTCAAGGGTTAAATGACATAATGGATGGCTTTATACAAATAGTTAGCGTAATGCTTTATCATTACTACTTAATGCATCAGCACAAAACCGACACGCCTCGCCCCCCCCCCCCAAAAAAAAATGGAAAATCTTAGAAATTTATGCAACAAAACTCAAAACATATAAGATATGCTCTTTATAATGGAATTTAAATAATTACCACCGCATTAACTATTGTATTTTATTCCCTCTATTTGACAACAAACCAAACCAAAACAAAAAAGGGTTAGCTGCAACAATAGAAGGGGAAAAATAAAAAATTCAATGTTAAAATTAAACCTTGCGTTATCAGGCATGTTTCTAATTACCAGAGTTGGAAGTTTAAGCATTTCAACCTTATTTCAAAACCAGTCTCAGATAGAAACCAATCTCAGATGATAATGTAGTTGTTATGTATTTTGCTTATTTTTATGTCCAAGGATAAATATCAAAAGTAGCTCTCGGGTTTCAACAACTACAAGGGCTCCTTAACCTATAGGGACACACATCATGTATGATGAGAAGAGTTCCTCCAGCTTTACCTCTACAAGAGTCTGTTTGCTTTGTTACTATATTTTCTGTGGATCCCATTGCATTCTCGCGGCTTAGTTGTAGCAATCCTTTTCTTCAATCTCATAGCACTCCTCCATCCGACATCTCACATTCAAGTGCAAATATCACTCTTCAGTCTCCAACGCAGAGTAGATCTGACCATAGATTCGTTTTTATTGTTGCCCACATTAGCTTTTGGCCTGCACATGGACACTAAGCTGTTCTTCCTAGCCATCAAACAAAAACATCAAAGATTTCAATGCTCTACTGCTGGCAAGACTGGGGGCAAACGCCACCTACTCATAAAAAATCTCAAACTGCGTCGAAGCCTACTGATTAAAAACTACAGGTATAATTCCATTGAAATGGAAGGTGATGGTAAAAACGGAGGGGATAAACAATATTCATCGCTGCCCATATGCCCTTGACACACCTGCCGTGAACATTCTAACACGAGTCGTTGCCACGTCTAATGTTTGACACTTGGCCGCACCGAACACTTCCTTCTGTCCTATAACTCTGACTTCAATGGGGAAAATAATGCCAACCTAAATCATATAGTTCTTAACCATCGTAATCTTTGGTATTTACTTTTGTACATGTAAAATAATCATTACAAAATGAAATGTGAAGAATTTTGTATTGTTTACGTTATTTTTTCATCGTTTGTATTCATTGATTTCTCCAAAGAATTGCATGGGTGAAGAAAAGGATATGTTTATTTTCAATCAAATATATTTATATATTAATAAAAATATATAATATATAATTTAAGAAAAAAATAAAAAATTAGGTGGTATGGAATATGTTTTGGGTTAAATTAGGTCAAGTTTAGGAATTAGTTATAATAAAAACAAAAAAATTGCTAGGTTTTATTTGGGAACTAGTGATCACAATAGCATAAACAAAAAAAGAAACATAATTAAGCTACCAGTGTAAGGTTGAAAGGTGAAGGATCCATATCATCAAGACCCTAACTTAAATTAGGCAAGTCATTGCCATTTGGAATTAGCTTCCAACAAAAAAACTGAGTAATGTCTTTATATTCTCCCAATCTTTTAATAGGGGAAATAATAAAAGAGAATTTGGAGAACTTATCTTACATATCTTTCTGACTTCCAGGTGACACCTTCTTCATTACACTTATGTCACTAAGAAAATTACAATATTTTTAATCAGAAAAAACAATATCAAAACCAAATGTCTCCTCTAAAGTGATTTTTTTTAAATTTATAAATTATAATAAATTTATTTCTTCATCACTAATTAGAAATATAATCTATAAATACAAATAGATGTCCTTATAAAGATGTACAATTATAATATAATTTATTTTGAATTAAAATGATTTTATGAATCAATATTAAAATATTATGTAACATATCAACTCAGATTTATATGTTTATATATTGAATGCAACATTATAAAATATACATGGTATAGATGGGAAACAGAGAATAAACATTAATATACCATTTTTATATATATACAATATATATAATATTTATTATGTTATTTATATTATATTATATTATAACATTAGATTAAAATGTATCTATATATTATAAATATAATATTTTATATGTTATTTATTGTATTATAATATAAATAGTTGATAAATCTTTTGGTAAATAATACAATCACAATTTCAACATATTTATGTCAAAATATGAAATTATAGATTTATATTCCATATTTAAATTTGAAATTTAAATCAAATATTAAATTGACTATAAAAATAAATATTCATATAGATAGGTAAGGTCATGTATTCTACTTTCTTTCCTAGGTTACATAAAGATGCTAGGTAAATAAACACTTACTATCCAATGATTTATTTTTTATATTTAAATTTGAAATTTAAATCAAATATTATATTAACTATAAAAAAAAATATTTATATAGATAAATAGGGTCATGAATTGTAATTTATATCCTTGGTTAGATAAAGATGATAGGTAAATAAACACTTACTATCCAATGTTGTGAATCATGGTGTAAAATGAAGGTTTAACTTATACTCAATAATTAAGTAAAATTTCCATTTGTGAGAAAACATAACTATAGTATCATTTCTTTAAGAATATAGTTTATTGTAGCTTCTTTTTGTGAGAAAAACATCAGCTTTAAGATGTATTCCTCTTTTATATGGCTTGAAGTCACAAATGTTGGGAATATTAAAAGTAAAATATTTATAATATAAATTTATAACATGTAAGAGATAACATTTTTCTTTTAAATACATATCATGATGATATGTTATAATCTCATGAGAGTAGAAACATCAAGTCACATAATGTTATACTCTAACTTATGGCATTATAAGTGATAGGCATGGCTTTTCCCAGGTCTCACCTTTTTGGACCAAGTCTAAATGTAGGATCGACCTATGCAGTGACTTGCAATTTATGATAAAAAGAAACTACTAAACAATTTGGATGAATCTCATTTTTCATCTCATATTTTTTAGGGTGGCAATATCTTTTATTGAGTATTATATATTTGATTATAGAAATATACAATGTTCGATGTGTGAATCAAATCAAGAATTCAATGACACTGATGTGGGGGAATACATTAAGGTTATAGAGTTTATCTTATTGTTTACATTTCATAAATGAGTACTAATTTTTTATCAAAGTGCATTCCACATGGATGCATAAGGGGACATTACTCGTTATACCATGTGAATGATGAAGTAGACGAGTCACTAGCTGAGAGAAAAAGTGTTTGATTGACAATCATTCCTAGGTGGTAGATAAAGTTGGTATGTTTAAATCTCATGCAATATGGGGTTCTTGCATTGTATAATTAAACTAAGAATATACTCAACAAATGACAAGAAAATCATGCAAATTAAATATACATTTATTTTGGTGCAGTTTATAAATAAGTTATATATACAAGATTTTCCATAGTTACTAATGCATAAAATGGTGTATTATATTCCTACTATTTAATGAAACCAAAAATAGAAACAATTTAAGTTTTAGATTCATGATGCATCAACTAAAATAGAAAAGGATAAATAAAAAAATTGATGAAAAACTTGAACTATGTTATGAAATAATGACATGGTTCTCTTATTTATGTTATGTTGCATGTGTTCATCGTAGAGGTTGGAAAATAGATTCATGTTCACTAGACTACTAAAATATCCACAATTGTTGATGCAGTGTTTCAACCGCTATGTACCCTGACACCCTTTCTCCTCGTTGTTTTCCTTTTGTTAGTACCTATCAGTTTATTAACTATGTGACCTAACTAGAGCTACCAAGTAGTCCAACTAGCCTCTTTTTAGTTTTTTAATATATATATATATATATATATATAGACACACACACACACACACACACACACACATAGATACATATTTATATATATATATATATATATATATATATATATATATATAGATATATATACATATATACATATACATATACATATATACATATACATATACATATACATATACATATACATATACATATACATATATATATATATATATATATACATACATATATATGTATTTATATGTATATGTATATATATGTGTGTGTATCTGTATATATATATATATATATCACTATAATATATATTATAATATTAATAATATAAAATCACACGCATAAAAATATAAATTATACTACCTATATCATATATTATTATATTTTATTTTAGTAATAATTAATAGATTAAATATGTCTATTTTGATATTTTTGTTTGTTGCTTTCATTTTCTTAGACTACAGTAAGTGTCAAGGTAAACAACCCAACTGGTGTTGTGAGATCATCTCAAAAGATATTTATGGTGTGAAAATTGGATAGTAACCTATGTCTGTAGGGTCATTATAAAAATATTAATTTTGACATTAATATTTTTATATTAAATTCATAATATTTATAACTATATAATATTATAATATCAATAACACTAGTATTATATACTTTAT
This sequence comes from Torreya grandis, assembly GCA_037957365.1. Classification (NCBI taxonomy): domain Eukaryota; kingdom Viridiplantae; phylum Streptophyta; class Pinopsida; order Cupressales; family Taxaceae; genus Torreya; species Torreya grandis. The sequence continues at coordinate 276,988 of JARHVA010005465.1, read as the reverse complement.
TAGATATATTATTAATAATATATTCTATGTATATAATATATAAAAATATTAGATTATATAGTATATATACTTATATAATTTTAAATTTACAAGCATCAAAATTGTGAAAAATAACCCTAATTATAGATGATGGTTACTTAGAAAAAAAATGTATATCACATCAAATGAGGTTATATTTTCTCTGTACTTGATTTGAGTACCTTTTGATATAAAATTCACATGGCCTACACAAAACACATGGTCATGAAGCCCACAAGTAAATCCATATGTTTGTTCATTTCATTAGTTGCAATAAAAGGTGGTCATTTGGCAATCAGTCACATTTGGGAGGGAGAGTTGGTAGGTTTAATTTTCAAGTGGTAGGAGATGCCCACATCATACATGTAAAAGAGGAATATATTGTGTAAATGAAAAAAAAAATTACCAAACAAACATCATGAAAATCAAATATAAAGTTCTTCCAGTGTTACTAATTTATAATATTACTCTCATTTTATTATTTCAATGGTATCTAAGTAATATATTATATTACCATATGTCTAGAATGATATAAAACCACACTAGAAGGGTCTGATTACCAACTATAACTATGAGTGTAATAACACCAAATGGTGTGTGGGAAATTCCATTGTAACTATGTATTATCATAGTGATGCTAATAAAATATAACTTAATGTAGCCTTGGATAAATATAAATGACATAATCATCATTCTATGTGTACTCAAATTGTATTATGAAATAATTTATGAATGTATAAAAGACCGTTGTCTAATTCATCATTAGATTTTTCATGGTCATAGAATGTACTGGAAAGTGATTTCAATTTAGAAATAAAAACTATGCAAATGATGTTATGAACATCATGTTGATGTGATATCTCCAATTTTTTTATATATGTTATCATATTCACATTCTAAGTATTTATAATGTTTAGATTTTTTAATGACTTAAAGTGATAATTAGTAATTGTGACATATCAATTAAATTTATAATTATAGTCTTCAATTTAACTAGTGTTATTAGTGATAATAACTTGAATATTACATCTCAATTTTAAGCACCAATTTTTAGAATGTTTAGAATCTTAATGATAGTCACAATATAACTTGTCACTATACCCTTTATAAAATTATAAATTGGTATCTAAATGATCAAACAAATTAGTTAAGTTAATATAATTACATTATAAAAAATAAAAACTTTGAGAGGTGGATTTGGTAATTTATTTAAATGGTGAGTGTTCCTATAAGTATGAAATACAATCCTATCATCTTTTTGTTAACCTATGGTGATATATTTTTCATCACTGTTGTTTTGAATATTTGGTGTGTCACTAGTATTAGGTTTGAATGTTCTATTTCCATTATATTTAGATTTAGAGGATGTATTGTGTGTGTGTGTGTGTGTGTGTGTGTGTGTGTGTGTGTGTGTGTGTGTGTGTGTGTGTGTGTGTGTGTGTGTGTGTGTGTGTGTGTGTGTGTGTGTGTGGGTGCGTGCGTGTGCGCGCGTGTGTGTGTGTGCGTGCATGTGTGCGTGTGTGTGTGTGTGTGAGTGAATGTATTGTCATCCATAAGTTTAAATTAGATGTTTCTTAAGGCATGAAAAATATCATTAGAATATTCATATGCCTTAAACATGACATTGCATTCAAGTAAAGAAAATATAATATTTAAGAATATACTTTGAATATCACTATTAAGAACTTTGTGTGATATTTTCCTAAGCAAAATATTAAATTTAAGAACCTAGTATAAGTTGCACATTCATTAGGTTCTTATTTCATTTTAAAAAGAAAAAAATAAATTGTGACATTTTGACTAATGTTTCTATCAAGGTGTGTTAAGTACATATTGAAAAATTATTTCATCTAAGAATCAAGTAATAATAATGTGTACCAATTTTTGGAATATAAGAAACATAGATACTCCAGTGGCTCCTAAAATAAAATTTAGTTTATCTAGTTGAAATTATTTCAAAATAAATATGTTTTAGTGTATATATTCAATGAAACAAAGCATCCACATTTTAACAAAAAAAAAAAAATTTTGTTAAGTATTTGTTAGTATTTATTTTATTTATTTATTGTCCACTTAGAGGGACATAATATTATGATTTGACTCTTGAATCTATAACATAATGTAGAGGTGGAGTGTAAAACTGATCTAAGACATATCTTGTGAGACTTATAATAAATAACTCAATCCTAATTAAGTCATTGTGATGAAAACTAAATAAATTTGCAAAATAGGCTCTGATATGATGTGATGGATCCTGAGTTTTCCACTTAAAAGTAGGAAAGGGGTGAAAAATAGCCTTCATAGCTAAAAGGGTTATTTAAGATATAATAAAATGAAACCACATGAATAGGTTTGTTAGATACTTTAGATAATTATGTAAGTTGTAATTGCATGCCAATATGTTGTTACACTACAAGATTAACAAATGTGCCTTTAGGTGTAAGATTATCCTTGGTATGTATGTATGTTTGAATGTATTCCTTATTATGATTAAAATTAGTTACAAAAGACGCATGAGTGATATTGTCAATATTTCCAAGACCAAGAGATGAAATATTATAATGTGACCATGGAAGCACATTAGTCATTGTATTAGTATTAGAATCAAACATAAATTCTTTATGTTGTATATAAATACAAGGATTCACTTGAGGAAGGCATGTAACATTAGGTGGAGGTAACAAAGTATCAATTTAAATATGAAAATAACTAATCTCACAGACTAGTCTGTAAGTGGAGGCTCTAAGAGGTAGATTAATATAATGCGATTGATATATAGGGTTATGCTCAAGAGATGTTGCCTTATTCCTAATTATATTTTGTGCATATTTAGACTTGTATGATAAAGATTCAAAACATTCAATTTGTTTTTTTTTATTATATATTTAAAACTAAAAATGGTACCAACTCTATATTGGTAAACATCATTAAAAAAAAATTATTTTCTAAAATATCTTGGTCACTATGGTGATCAAAAGAAGGAACATAAGTTATTTTATTATCAACAAATATTATATTATCATCAAAATCAAATATATAAGATGGAATATCAATGGAAGTGGCCATGATCAATGTAATATTTCAATTAATATAAGTCACAAATCTAAAATTTTATTTAAAAATCAAGAGGATCCATCCCTAATAAAACCTTGAGAGATATATGAAATCAGGGAACAAAGGTTTATGTATTAAGTTCTAAAAAACTATATTTATGTTTTAACCTTTTAGTGTATACATGTGTAAATCCTATGTTTGATTAAAGAGATGAGTAGTCTAAATTGATAAAATAATATTAAATAAATAACCACTTATTTGCTATAGATCTTGACTTATTTTGAATTTCTAAAAATAATAATAAATATGTGCAAATAAATACTTGTCTAGAAATCAAATGATGAAAAAAATATAAGTGCTAAGAACTGGAATACAAATAGGTCCGAGTGTTGTCAACAAAATCCCTATGTCGTATCCTCTCATTGACAGTATTCCAATACTTGGATAGTAGTGCTTTATGGATCTAGTGTCATAAAAATGGCATCAGTTTCCTCTATGTAGGATTGTTCCTAAATTTTGGGTGTACCTATGCCTATGTTTCTGAATTTTGTTCCTATGTGCATGAATTTTGAAACTTCGTATTATACCTGTAATAGTTGATTTATGATGCAAACCTTAATCCTTCTTGAAAGTAAGGCATGAGTTGATTATGTGGTTTTATTAGTAGGATAGGTTGGAAATCCTTAACACCCCACTGTGAAAAGAGTTTCCTATATAAAAATACTCTGAGGATGGATCAGTCCCAATGTAGTTCTCCCCACCTAAGCTCCAATGTAATTAAAAATGATACTAGAATGATAGTGGTCTTGAATTCCCTGAGTGTGATTAATATTGGAAATGTGGAAAATTTGGGCTTAAGTTAGTTGTATATGGTAGTATGCATAAGTAGGGCATATTATAGATTAATAACATTGATTTTGCTCAACTTGTTTCATATTTGAATAGGTATTTTGCATTTATTTTTTATCTAGTAAATTAAGGTTGTTTTATCTAGTAGATTAAGGTTTAAAACTCATGTATTTATAGTGTTATATAACTTTTATGGATAAAAAACATGCTTCGGCCAACCTTAAGAGGGTTTAACTTTTGAAAATATATTTGTCTAGGAGAGTTAAGATAAAAGACATTAATGCCATGTTGGGGACACTAGTATCATTTGGATATAGTATCCCTACTATGGCGCTAATGTTTAGACAGTAGGTTGTTGGGCACGAGGGGATAAGATCTAGGAATGAAGCTCTGATACTATGTTTCAGCTGACTTGTGATGCTTGTGGTCTACATAAAAGTTAGAAAAGTGTGATAAAAGGCTCTAAGATAGGTCTAGGGCTAGGCTAGGAATAGAATGTCTAAAGTATCACTCTTATCACTCAAATACCAATTTTAGGTGATTACATTTTCCCCTCCCCACTTTATTCTAAAAATAAAACAAAGTAAAATGACTAGTATAAATTAGAAATAAACATACCTAGACTTACCTAAAAAGGGAAGCCCTTATAATTGAGTCTGAGTATGTGAAGCTGGGTCTATGTATATGAATCATGATCCAAAGAATGACCTATAATAAAGTGTGCAGAAATTATTCCTTACTTAAAATATATCAAAAGTAAAATACTATGATGCATAAAAAAGTAACTAAGTAAAGCTGAGTAAAGAAATGGAAAAGAGGAAAGGAAATAATACACCTCATTAGGTACGTGAACCAATGCATGAACCTAGAGATAACCTATGTGTGTGTGTGTGTGCACATAATGATCAAATTATTGAATATATTGGATTTAGATGATAGATTACTCAATCTTCATATGTGTTTTATTCAAGAACTCAATCTATTTTTGACTCCATCATTGCCCACCCCTACTTGGTGGATCATGACTTATGAATAGCTTAGATTACATTGATGTTGTGTCAAACCCTCTCATATGGGTGTATCAAGAACTCAATTAGGCTATGACTTCATCATTTTCCACTCATTTATAGTAGATGCATCTAAAACTAAATAATAAAAATTGATATAAATATCCAACTAGATATATCTAACTATGTATGTTGGATTTGCATCCACTCGGATACATTAGGTGACTTTGGGGCACTCAAAAATACCAACCACTATATTAGAGTAAGCCATGAAACTAGTGATAACCTAGAAAATGATTTCAAGAGTATACAATGTAGAAAATGACATGTATTTTTCCATTTCATGTAATTAACCTATGTGTAACTGAGCATATGGAAATAATGTGTTGTACACATGACCCTAATTAGATATTTGAGTATACTATTTTTGGAATAATTTTTAATAATTATATATGGGTATATAAATAAGATATGGGAATGATCATGTATGCATGATGTCCTCAATTTGAGCAACTGATATGATTCTAAGCTAAACTAGTGTGAATATGAGAAAAATTTGAGCATAACTATTAGACCTATAGCTATATCTATGTAAACCTGAATTGTACCTAGTATATTATTCTAGCTAATCTAAACTGCCTTTAAATTAGGGCTATAAGATAATAGCACCATGTCTTGGATAATATCACCACGTGGTGTTAGTGTTTTAATCTATGTGTTAATTTCTATTTGGATTGAAACCTGAGTCACTATAATAATTTTTTATTCCCTATTTTTTCTTGTGTTTTACCTGTGTTTGTTTTCTTGAAACTAAGCCTATGTGCTAGAAATGTTTCTATAAATTCAATGTAGGAGCATGATCTTTATGATAAAACACTGTGAATGCCCCCTCTTTTGAGGGTAGTTGTTGAACCTATGAAAAAACTATTCTTAAAAAAAATAGCTATACAAAATGTGTTATCGAGAGCATATATGATAATTATGTGATAATCCAATATAATGTGCAAACATAACATTATATGTACTATGATTTGAGCATAAGTGTTTAATGTAAGATGTGTGTTTTGTATAGCATTTTAAAAGGGTATCACGATAGATGCAATCAATGTGTATAACAACAAATCTAAGTAGGTGTCTAGGGGGATGGGTCATGATGTCTATCATGGCGCCTAAGTGGGAAGGGTAGATGCATGAGGTCCCTCATGGCATCAAAAATTATTGTGTGTAAAAATCAGAGACACATGTCATGGCCATGAAACACACAATAAATCATATATGTGTGTGTGTGTGTGTGTGTGTGTGTGTGTGTGTGTGTGTGTGTGTGTGTGTGTGTGTGTGTGTGTGTGTGTGTGTGTGTGTGTGTGTGTGTGTGTGTGTGTGTGTGTGTGTGTGTGTGTGTGTGTGTGTGTGTGTGTGTGACGCACACAAAATAGCCCAAAGAGTCAAAATACAAGGGAAATGGGCACATGTCACTCATATGAAAAAATAGTATCTACAAGTACATGTTCAAATATCCACATATGCAAGAAACAAGCATGTTATCTTAGAGCCATGTATAAGGACATGTTAAAATGTCTGCATACATTATTAGGAAAGCACATGCAAGGGACTAAAGGAATATGCAAAGTAGAATGCTTCAATGGAGCAAAATATTTTGATTGATATTATTGACATGGAAGTGGTGTATATATACAATGTTGGAAGAATTTATTCAGTTGAATAACCTACACATTAGCTATCAACTGCATCACTAACACCCTTAGTTAGGCTAATCACTACTACTAACTAACTTAACACAATGTAATTTATCAAATTTTGCCAACAGTCCCCCCTTTATTACATTATTTTTACAAACATCATATTTCCTAATAGTGGTCCCCCCTTTATTACAAACACTATAAAAATATTTACACTCTCTGCATAGCTTGCTCACTTTCTAAGTTGGTATTCCATCCTTATGGCTTCAAGGTATTGGTGTCACCTTGGTATTTTCTTTCAAAATTACCAAAAACATAGAAGTGATAGGAACACTTATCTCTGCTAACACCTTCAATAGTTTTTCAGATTACAAGGATTACCACAAACCCATATGGTTTTTTGTTCTAGGTTGACCATGAACATGGAGGTTTTAAAGAGGTTTCTAATCCACTTTAGTTGAGTGTTACCACAAACCCTTTTTTAGGAACCAAGAACTACTTTAGTGTTTTTTCTCCCCATAACATTCTTTTTTAGGAGGTACCAAAATGGAAAATAGTGCTCAGTTGCTTATTAAAAAACACACTACAAACCATATAAATAAACACACCAAAATTTGACACTATAGAAATGGTGTGACCCCATCGTAGGTGACTCATGAGATGATGCTAGTTTTCCTTCAGCCTCCATGTATCCTCCATCATTTAGTAAATGAATCTACTACAAATAACAAATATGGCTTTGAACATCAACTCTTCCATTCCATTTTTGAGGTCAAAACTCTCCTAATGACACATATGACTCAAGACATCGGGTTCACTCGATAATAAATTTGTATAATAGATTTTTGACATTTTTAACAATATTGATAATGGACCCATAAGTCATCGGGTTTTCTTGATAATGCATCCATACAAGATATTTTTGACATTTTAAACAATATTGACAATAGACCCAGAAGAAAATACTAACACAAAATTTTGACTTTGACTCTATCTCTTGATTTTGACACTTTTGTGATTTTTAATGATAATAAAGACTAACTAAAAAAATATAATTTTTTTTTTACAAAAGACAACATTATTTGACAATTTAATTTTTTGATATGAATCTTTTGACATAAAAAATTACTTTAGATTTTAAACAAATAAACCTATAAAAGCTTATAAACACAAACATAGTCAAAACACTACATAATAACTAAAGACCTCTAATTAATTTTATTCTTAATGACTTAAAAAACTTTTTAATAGATTCTTTAATTGACATAGTAGACACTGATGCATAAAGAGTTGAGTTAGATGCATATAATGATTTGACAATGAACATATAACTACTAGATGATATTTGGACGATGATAAATTTAAACTTAAATTAATACAAAAAAATAATTTGACTTTATATAAATTCAAGTATAATATGATGACCTCTGTGTTTAAACTGTTAGTGAAGAATCTAGAAAGTGAGACAACTACGAGTCTTCAATGTAATTCAATGGTTTGAAAACTGAAGTGAGTCTATGGAGTCATGTATTATACATTGACATGTGGTAAAGTTCTAAAAGAGCACAATGTGATGAGGCCAAGGCAGAAGGTGAACATAAAAATAAATGACAATGAATTGGTGGGTTAAGAATAATAAATATTCACTTTGATAGTGGTAAAACCTGTGTCATTAAGAATGATTAATTGATAGATTTGATCACCACACTTCCATTACATCAATTCCAAGATCCTTTATAGAATGTAAGATACACAGTCCATATAAACAATAATGATAGCATAGGTAGGTATACCTTCAATATATAAATGTGATCCACAAAGACAAATCATGATAAGTGATCAATCACGTTACTCCCACCATGATCTCGATCAGGGTCTCACTTTTATGCTACATATTTTAGGCTGCTCTGCCAACAGTTCAGAGGCTCTAATACTAATGAAGGAATATGTAGAGCATAATGCTTCAATGGAGTGGAATATCTTGATTGATATAATTGACATGGAAATGGTGGATATATACAATGTTGGAGGTAGCTATTCAATTGAATAACTTACACATTAACTACCAACCATATTACTAACACCTTTAGTTAGGCTAATCACTACTACTAGCTAACTTAACACAATGTAATAAATCATATTTTGCCAATAGGGACATGAAAACATGTCCAAGAAAAATGTGAATGGAAGTGGCTAGAGCCAAAGAACAATGATATATTCAAATACCTTCGAATTGAAGAAGCATAGAGAATATAATCAAGTCTAAATGATGAAATATAGATATGAAAACATGCATGAATATATTATAAATCTATGTAAGAGCTAAAATATACATACATTCAGTCTAAACTCATTATGGTTGGCAAAAAACCTAAGTATGAGTAACAATGATCAATATAAATATATAGCAATGTTAAAACTAGAATGTATAAAATGTAAGGATAGAACCTGGTAATAGAAACTATGTATTAGATTCCCCCAAGTGTGAGGATGTATCAAATGAATAAGCCTAAATAGATGTATTTTCCCCTATTGGGTAGACAATAGAATGTTCAAATTAATGTAGTGGACCTGAGTCTTATAACTAATGTGCAAGCACTCGATAAGAATAAGTGAAGCATGTGTGTATAATAAAATCAACTATACTAAGATAACTAGCATATGTAGTGTCGGTAAAATATAAGATATATAAACATAGCAATGCATACAATCTCTAAATTTTTGATTTCTTGAGTAATATTTGAATGTTTTATGTTTTTTGGCATGTTATATTATTTTTGTATTTTTTCAATATAATCTATATACAAGCAACTTGAAAATTTTCTATGTATAAAAAGAAAAAGAGATGAAAAGTATGTACAAGAAGGTAGGAAACATACTAATCATTGAGTCACATGGGAGACTCACTTTCACTATGGGATGTGTCAAAAATAGGAATGATAATCTCTAATGTAATATGAATGCTATGTTATAGTTGAATGTTGTTGTAATAAAAATATGAGTATTGTTCATCATCAGAATCATAATAACCTAGAATGCTAAAGTAAATTGCCTCATAATGTGAAATTAATATATTTGAATTGTGCTTTGGCATATTGATTGTTATTTTTCCCTTTAAAATTATGCTTATTGTAGTCATATGGTGTTCTGAAGCTTGTTTTGCTAGAAATTCTTATTTGAGAATACTTATTTCTTTAGAATGATTTTGAATTTACAACTTAAGTTTTTGATCTTTATGTAACATGTCCGCTATATCTAGATGCTTTTTCTTGATAAATTGTATCTATGAATGATTTGTCTTAGGATTTTTAATAAACCCCAAACCATGTTGACTAATATTATCAATTGATAGAATAGTAGTGATGCCTTGGGCTTGCATGCCCAACCCTTGACCATGATAATCAAATATTTGTAGATATTTGTGAAAAAAATTATACCATTTTGAAATTTGAGCCTCATTTTGGAGAGGTAGGTGTGCTTACTTTAAATTTGCTTGTACTATTTCTTTCTCTAATTGTGTTTTAAGAACCTTTTGTTGTTCTGAGTTATGCTCTAATATATATTTTTGTATTATTAATGAATTTGACCCTTTTATTATTTATATATGTGTCATTATATGTTATTTGGATGAAGTATTGATGTGTGAGTCATCTGTATCCATTATCTATTATGTTTTCTATTTCAATGTTAATCATGAATCAATGTAGTGTCCATACATTCTATGATATGGCATAAAAATATCAGGGTCTCCTCATTGGGTGTAGAGGAGGTAGGTTGATCAACTTAGCTCTAATAATTTCCCTTAGTACCTCACTTAAACTCTTATTTTACCTTTAAATGCTTTCTAAGTCACTAGTTGTAGATTTAGTTCAATGTGATTTTAATTTTTGATATGTACCATTGTTTACCACAAATTGACTTGATGAAGATGTATATACATGACTTACACTAGTGTTCCCTAGAGGCCCTTATCTTTTAAATTGATTTACTAATGTTTTAATCTTTACATGTAATATTTTATTCTAATTTAATAAAATGTACTTTATCTTGCTCATACTGATAATTTGATCACATAGAGTCTGATAATTGTAAACCCTAGATATTTCTAATTGAAAATGTAGGCACACACCCTATAGGTAAGAGGTGTGAATAGACTATGTATGGGGATTATTGAGATTGTTATTGGCTGCTTCATTTTTTGAAGCAGTGATACCATGCACTTGTTTAGAGGGAAAGTCATTATCACCCTCAATAAGATGTGAAGGAGAAGGAGATTATTTATTTTGCATAAGATATGACATTGAAACTTGAAATATAGTTGTTGGTTTAAGTGTTCTATGTTTTTATAGGTTTTATTTTTAATTTAATTCCACATGGAATAAAGGTAAAATGATATGAAATATGACATATACTACAATTGATAGAAAGCATCATGTATACATGTGTCTATGCATTTTCTGAATTCATTCAGAATTAAAGGAAACAAACATGCAAATGAAATTAATAGACTTTGAAATAAAAAGTGATTAATTTATCTTATCATTTATTATCATGATTGTATGAAATATAAATTAGAAGATATATGGATCTAAAATATGAGTTCTATAAATTTGAACCCTATGGTTATCTTGGTTTAGGGTTACTTTGCAAAAATTTAAATTATATTAAATAAATAAAACCCTAATGTGGGAGTGATTAAATGAGCTAGGTTATACCAAAAAGTCAAAAAAATATAAGTTTATAACTCATATTTTCAGCACAAAAATTAGGAGAGGTAAACCCTATATAAACCTATGGTTTTAAGCAATATTTGAAGTAAGTCAGAATCATCAAATGTTATAACATTTTAGGGTTTAGATATATAAATCCTATGTTTGATTAAAAATTTGAATAGTCTAAATCAATGAAATAATATACAATAAATAACCATTGATTTTTTAAAGATTTTAACTTGCCTTGACTTTTCAAAAATAGTAATAAATATGTGCAAATAAAGACTTATCTAGAAAACATGTGATGTAGAAGATTTTAGTACTAAAAACAAGATCCCTATATCAGATCCTCTGTTGGACAGTAGTGCCACACTTGGAAAGTAGCACCATGTGGCTCCAATGTTATGAAAATGGTGATAGTGTCCTCTGTGTATTATTATTATTATTATTATTATTATTATTATTATTATTATTATTATTATTATTATTATTATTATTATTATTATTGAATTCTAGGTACACTTGTGCCTGTGATTATGTGTTATATTCCTATGCACTCAAAGTCTAAAACTTTTTATTATGAATATAAAAGTTTATTTATGATGCAAACTGTAATCCTCCTTGTAAGCAAGTCATGAGCTGAAAATGTGTGTTTGTTAGTAGGATAGGTTGTATATCTTCAACATACGTCTATGAAGAGAGTTTCCTACATACAAATACTTTGAGGTATCAATCTTGATGTAATTATCCACACGTATGTTGGTGAAAGTGCAAGTGATGCTAGAATGATAGTGGTCTCAAATACCTTGAGTGTGCTTGAAATTAGAAATCCTAAAAATTTGGGTTGAGTGTAGCTATAGATGGTAGTATGTAGAAGTAAGGTACAATAGGGATTAGTAAATTTGATTTTGCTCAACTTGTTTAATGTTTGAATAGGTCTTTTAGATTTATTTTCCATCAAGTGGATATAGATCTAAAAGTCATGTATTTATAATGTTATGTAGCTTTTACAGAGAATAAAACATGCTTAGGCTAACCTTATGAGGGTTTATCTTTTTAAAATATATTTATTTTTCAAAGTTAGGACAATGGAAATCAGCACCATATTGGGGACACTAGCACCATGTGGCTCTAGTGTCCTTAATGTGGTGATAATGTCCATATGGTAGGCTGCTTGAGCATGAGGGACCATGATCTGGGAATGAAGGTTTTGAGACTATGCTTTAGTTGACTAAGGATGTTTTTGGTCTACACAAAGATTAGAAGAGTGTGTTAAAAAGATTTAGGATAGATTTAAGGCTAAACCAAAAATAGATTGTCTTAAGTAGCACTCTTAGCACTCAAATACCACTTTTAGGTGATTACAATTTAATATAAAAATATAATGAAACAAATACCAAATCAATGTTGGATAAAAAATTCTGAAGTTAAGAAGCACTTTAAAATCAAATCTGAAAAAATAGAAAATGGTCTTAAAACCCTATAAAAAAACCTTAGAATATATAGAAGTTTATGAATAGAAAAGTTCACTAGATTTTTATTATTATTTATCATTTAAGATAAATTAAATTATGCAAAAAAAATAAAACTAGTGCACAAAATAAAGTTAAAATATAATAATCTAAAATAATAAATCTTATATAATCTAATACATTAAAAAAAATAAACTTAATTGAAATTTATTTGATAATCTATATATATATATATATATGAATGAATATGATTATGCAAGTGGTATAGAAGGAATAAATAAGGTGCAAGTGAATTTTGGAATACTCGTTGCAGAATTAAATTTGACACGTTGTTTAACCAAAATGTCTACTCAAGGAAGATTCGACGTTGTGGTCCTTAGGACCAATGAATCTAAAACTGAGCTTCAAATGGGTATTACACATATTTATGGGATCTATATTTTTCTATGTATGCTTCAATCCTTATTTCACATTGTTTTTCGCTTTTTCTTCTCTAAATTGGAAAGTATATTGTCTGAAATTGTGTTCCTTCTTCTTTTGAATAATTTTCCATAAATACACATAAATGATAAGGTATAAGTAATTTGGTCAGTAATCCTCATTGAAGTTGTATTTATATATCGAATAATTATACCTCACAAAGTAATTTGGTCAGTAATCCTCATAAAATTTCGAGTAAGTGTTTAAACCTTCTCCTCCACAAAAAATGATAATGCAACTCTACAAAAATAATAATGCAACTACATGAAAATTTTCTTTAATTATATTATTTAATAATTATTTTGAATTAATAAAATAAATTTAATAAATATTAAAATATTTAATTTCTTTCATATTTACATAATATATATAACATGAATATAAAATAACCATGGCCAACAGTATAACTAAAATGATTGATTTTTATGTTGTCACAGGTATTAAGATTACTGTTTTTGGTATAAATATAATTCTAAGCTTGCAGTTATAATAACAACATTAAGCATTTGCGTCTATCGATTATCTTCCTCTGGTAAAGCAGTATTTGAAGACCAAATATCATTCGCTGGTAAAGCGGTATTTGAAGACCAAAGACATTCCGATTGAATTGATTCAAAAGCAAGGGACATGAAATCTTCAGTGACAGATCTGGATATGGACATCGCTAACCCATTAGGTAAGACATCGCTTCTCCTTTCTTGTGTTAATGGATTGTTTTACTGTTTCCTTTTCCTAAATTAATTATGATGTTGTAATGATCTGGTGCTGATCAGACCCATTCGAGGAGAGTGAAGTAGAAGAGAGAGGATCTGGTTCGGCATGTGTGTCTGAGACAGCGGAGAATGTTCATCTTCGCATCCAATAGCGTAATGGCAGGAACTGTATAACGACTGTTCAGGGTCTAGCTAAGGACTACAATTACAATAAGATTGTGAAGGAGCTTAAGAAAGAATTCTGCTGTAACGGAACAGTTGTTGAAGACAGAGCTGGGGAAGGTCATTGAGCTTCAGGGCGACCAGAGGAAGAATGTCTCCGGTTTTCATATTACCGTACGTCCTAATTTTGTTTCTAATTGCAGCGGTTTACCATAGTGATTAGTATTAATAATTCTAACATTTCTTTTGTTTTTTAAATCGCAGGCTGGTTTGGTAAACAAGGACAAAATAAAGATCCACGGCTTCTGAGCAACCTGCCGCCATCAAATACGTTTTATATGCATGAACTTTGTAACTGTCAATAAGCCATTCGTTCATCATAAATTAACTAGCACCAAGTGACATTTATCACTGGCTGAGGATCTTTCTAGTAATACTTTGCTATATCATTCTTATAATAGCCAGGGAGTGAAAATTGTTCAATTCAATGTTATATCGATGGAATATATTTAAATTTAGGGAGTGAACATATGATTATGTTGTTTTATTTAATCACCGATGGAGGACATTCAACTATTAAAAGTGGAGATTTATTTTAATTATAGCAAGTTGGAAGACAACAAAAATATTTTCAGTAAATGTCAGGTTGAGTATCCATGAATGATTCGAGTAACATATTCATAATCATAGACAACGGTGCGTTTCATTATGATTATCGTGATCATCATTTGTATATACAAATAAAGAAAACTAGCGTATAGATAATATCTAGATTATAGTAGATTAAAATAGTAAATATGTGTAATTGAAATTGATTTGAGAAGAAATGAAAAATATGAAAAGAAAATAGATGGGAAAATAAAACGTTGATAAAATTTTGGAAGTAAAATAATGGTATGGAAGCAATGAACAAGCTTTGTGGGAAATCTACATTACTCACTACATAGGAATAAATTATATATTTTTTCTATGACAAATAAGTCATCTTGGAAAAGATTAGGTGTTGTGCTAATGAGACCAACAAATCTATTACTAAGCTGTAAATGTGTACTACACAATTTTTTTGGTTTTTGATTTTTCTATGCAAATGTGCCTCCTAATCCTATATAGTACGTTTTTTGTGCTTCTTTTAATTGATAGGATAAATATCTCCTGAAAATTTTTTCCATAAAACACATGCAAATGAGAAGAGATTAAAAAAATTGTTACGAACCCTCAAAGAATTTACAACTACATTACATACATGCTTGGATTTGACTCCGTGTAATTCTTGTGTAATGTAAATAGAATTTCAAACAAGGGTTTCAACCTTATCCACATTAAAAATGGCGATACAACTACAAAAAAAAAAAATTCTAAACCTATTTTTGTACAATGGAATGATGTCGAAATAATGGCCAAAGGTGTCTCAATGTGGAAGCTCCTTCCCAAGTGTAACAAAATATTTTTATCAATAAAAGACACTAATTTTTTGAAGGATTATTATGTGATTCCTTTTTAGTAAATGATTAGGAATAATTTGTATAGATAAGAAATCTTAAGACATCACAAAAGGAATGGTTGATCACGAAATTATTGATAAGCAAAACAATGAGCATAGAAAATTTGGTTAAGGTGAAAGAACTTACAAAAACAAATGGGAATTATTTTTGACCTTATAAAATATGCAAAAGGAAGATTTGGAGATAGACTTGTGACCAGAGAATCCATCACATGATAGATAAATTCTTAAGAAAGGTGTAAAGCTTAAAATATAGGAAAATAAGGCTCAAAAGCTTAAATAAATATATATTAAATAGATTTATAATGTATAAGGTGAGAGATCTATGTAAAGCAATTAGGAAGTCTCCTGAATATAAGTAAATATAGAAAATTGGACCAAGTGTGCAAAAACTGGTAAAATATATTATGGAAAATGTACCTATATTAAGTGTGGGTGTATACATAATATTCTAACTTTGATGTATGTAACATAATACATGTGAATCAAAGTATACAAATAAATAATTGAATCAATACCTTGACGTACCTAGTAAATAAAGGATGAATAGAATTATGCTTAAGGTAGGATCCATTCACATGGATTTGTTTTATGTTTTAAAATATACCATATCTAAAACAATTCATAGTCATAATAAGTAGCGAATGTTGAATTAATGTGAATCTGAAATAAATTTACAAACATAAATTGAAATGTGGATATAATAATGATTACCTAGTGGTACCAATGTAAACATTATTAAGAAGAACTCAAAAATTAATCTATGGATAAATTATTTTTCAAGTTTTAGAAATAAATATCCCTTTTATGGGAGTTACTACACCCCAATGTGTTTATGAAAAAATGATGTACACAATTAGAATATTCATTGTGCTCTCAATTTTATCATATTCACTCAACCTTGTTTAATCAATAATTTTGGTCAATAATTTTTTATCCATCATAAAAACCAAAATATTTGTATAGATTCCCCTCTTTTAACATGATTGATTAGAAAAACTTGTGATTCAATAATTCATCTCAACACAAAGAGTCAAATACATTATATATATATATATATATATATATATATATATATATATATATATATATATATATATATATATATATATATATATATATATATATAACACGAGGAGATGGGGAAAATGATACTCTTCCAAAGTGGAAAATAGGAGATATGTAAAAGTGTTGTCTCTAAATGAAACCACATGGTATAGATAACATTGTGTAATTCTCAAAATAAGAAATTACGGGGGTAAATAGCATTCCCCAACAATTTATATATTCATAATGAATATATATAATAATAGTACCTTGATGATAAATAATACAATGCTCTCAAATAGAAAAATAAAGAAGAGAGAACTTATTTTCCCAAGCTTCACAAATATTCCCTTATTAGAGCTAGATAAAGTAATTAAGCAAACACATGTATTATGGAACCATGGATACATCCTAGTAATCATGTACCCCTATTAAGGATCATAGAAATATAGGAACAAAGGAGAATAATATAATAAATAGTAACCTACATGGGAAAAACCATAGCTCTAATATAGTAAATGTATAATATATATCGTTGCAATAGCCACAGACAAGTAGGAATCTCTATAGGAAATTTTCATGTAAGAATAAATGACTAAAAGCTCATGTCAACATGAAAACTAGATAATATTATGTATAAAATTATGAAATAAAAAACATGCTCAAAATACTCATAATCGTACACATGAAATAAATCCACAAACCATAGGCATACTGGGGAATAAATAATGTAATAATCACAATGTAAGCATGCAATGAAAATATCCATATAATACATATGATGGAGGTACTAGCAAGAGATGACATGAGAAATTTAAATTATCCCATTGTGATAAATTGAAATTAATAAATACATTAATGTAAAATATATTATATTAAGATTCCACTAAGGTAGGGAAAACCACCAATATGATTATAACTTGTAAATCATGCATGTCATCTAGGTAGAGGTGGACCTCTACCAGATGTCGAAGAAGAATAGTTTGTCCCACTTTTAGGCATAAAGAGGACACATACAATTTCATCTTCTCATCAAAATATTTTTAGTTTGGGTCATTGATATTAATTAAAAAATAGGTTTTAGAATATACATAAAAATATTTAGTGCCCAGACATTTTTCCATATTTTCTATAAATCATTACATATTTTTTTGGATTTATTTATTATTTTTTTTTATTGTTTATCTAGTCAGCTAGTGGGACACATTATTGTATTATACTAGTGTAACCATGATAAGTAAATGTGTAAATCATGGATGTGAAAAACATTTATAATAAGTATATAAGCATGATATTTAACCATTGATAAAATATTTATTTATTTTTGTTATTTCTTATGCTTTTTTTTTTTTTTTTTTTTTTTAAATTTTAATTTTAATTTTATAAAAAATGACAAGGAATGCATATAAGAATAAAAAATAAACTATCAATTGATTAAAATATACTCCAAGGAAGGGGAAACAAATAAACCATGCATAAATAGGTTTCCCAAATGGGTGAAAACAAACAAGAAGAATAAAAGGAGAATTCTAAGTAATTTATAACTTTATTCATAACTCAATGTATGATAGGAAGGAATGTCTTTGGTTTGATAGGTGGGTGGGTGTATGTGTGTATGTTTTGAGGATTTGAAAATATGTGAGAGTGGTTAGAGTTGGAAAAAAAATTAAATGAAAATGGCCAATGCAACATATCAATAAATAAAAACAAAGGGTCTAGAGGACTGTTAAATTAAAGTAGAAGGTAACTTACATATAATGTAAAATATAGAAAAATATAAGGCATGTCATCCGTATAATGAAGGGAGGAAAGTGCACACATAATACAACATATAGAGGAGAATAATATATGTACAATAATAAGAATATAATACCATAACATTAAATCAATTAGGCATATGATATAGGATAACAGGGATACCAAATGACCTAATATATAAGTTCATAATTCTAAATATAAGACTTAGATGCGAATGTTGAATTAATGTGAATCTGAAATAAATTTACAAACATAAATTGAAATGTGGATATAATAATGATTACCTAGTGGTACCAATGTAAACATTATTAATAAGAACTCAAAAATTAATCTATGGATAAATTATTTTTCAAGTTTTAGAAATAAATATCCCTTTTATGGGAGTTATTACACCCCAATGTGTTTATGAAAAAATGATGTACACAATTAGAATATTCACTATGCTCTCAATTTTATCATATTCACTCAACCTTGTTTAATCAATAATTTTGGTCAATAATATTTTATCCATCATAAAAACCAAAATATTTGTATAGATTCCCCTCTTTTAACATGATTGATTAGAAAAACTTGTGATTAAATAATTCATCTCAACATAAAGAGTCAAATACATTAAATACCATAAAATATGGACATGTGTAGTACTAGGTTATTGGATTCTCATGATGTCCTGTCGATAAAACCACCACCCATTCAAAACTTGATAATGCCCTTCCCAACACAAGAAAAATGTAGACTTTTAACTTAACTTCAGACTTATGTAAAACAAAAATTATAAGTCATATGGATGAATAATAAGATACATATAGTGTATATGAAATCCCTATAATTGCATCCTAGATCAAGTTAGTATAAACTTAAATAGTAATTTGTGGCACAAGTTGAAGTAACAAGTCCTTAAATGTAACTTTTTGGCACTAAAGAGACAACTTCTTGATATCCAATTGGAATTTCTACCTTCAGGACATCCAAGTGTAAATCCATTCACTCTGAGCACATCTAGATAGGCAAATTACATGTGTTTCAATGACCATGATGTCAAAGTCCACCCTAGAGTGCATTTTCACTACTGTTCAAGAGTGCAAAGACACTGACTTAATGTTGTCAAAGTTGAAGCTATATTTAGATAACTCTATTTCTAATTCTTCTTCACTAAAGCATGGCACTGCCAACATGATCACTGGGAAGATAATATCCAATTCCAATTTCTTGAAATCCCATCAATATTGTCAGTAAAGGAAGGATTTATTTCTACTATGAAAGTCCCATAGTAAATAAACAAAAGAACTTGGGGATATTATTTTTATAGGTTTTTCATGGAAATCTCTTAGAGTGATTGATTCTCCTCTGCCAACCCCCAATATTACTCCCTCCCTGTTTGGAGCCATGCATTGTAAATGTGGGGGGAAAATATGGATCTAGGACTAGGGGAAAGAAGGAAAGAGCCCCCACTAGATACTCTAGTATTCATCTTTAATTTTTTTTGGTATGGATGTTCCCTTTTGCCTCATCAATGTACTTTATTTTCTTAATTTTTTAAGTTTTGTCCCTTTGGTCTTGTAGTCTATACATCCTCTCTAAGTCAGCAATGTTGTTCCCTAGTTTTTTTATTGGTTATTATTTTGGCCTTTTTGGCCCCTTTGAAGGGAAATCTAGGCTTCCCATTATGTCTAGGTTGGGTTCCACACCATTCAAAGGTGGGATTACCTTAATCCAAACCTACCTATACTATAAAATATACAATAATAGAGGGCATATAATTAATCTCATAAAGGGAAGAAAGTGAATTAATGACACAACATATCAAGGAGAAGAATATATGTAAAATAATAAATATATAATACCATAATGTTATATCAATTAGGCATAACATATAGCCTATCATGGATAAAAAATGAACTAATATATAACTTCATAATTAGAAATATAAGAGTTAAATATCTAACTCGAAGTATAATAAAAATAATTACAATTTTTATAACTAATTTAATCATATTTTGAATGAGAGATATTTATAAAGTGAGTTAGGAGAGATGTTGGAACATCTATAGAACCATGCATAGGAATATATCATGATAAAATAAATGATATAAAATTATCTATAGTAATAAGTTGAAAATAAATATTGGGACACATGTAAGTTGACATATAGGACATTGAGGTTTAATTTTAGTAAAAAAAAACTGAAGAACTTGCACATGAAACAATATGGTGCCATATACATAGATGTGTTAAAATAATAAAAATTATAGGTGATATTATACACTCAAATGTAGTGAGAACCATGAATACATGTAATGATGTAGAATTAAGTGTAATGTGAGACTGAACGATTTTATCCTCATGAAGTGTACTAGATTCTCACATGTAATCTTAGAGGTAGGATATGTATCATAAAAGGTATGATGTGAAAATTATGTACTTCGTAATCATGAAAAAACTTAATCCAATGGTATAATTTATAATATTTCTCTCATTTAATTACTTCATGAGTATCTAAATAATATATTATATTATTATATCTAGAATGATATAAAACCAAACTAGAAGTATATAAGTATTGAATGTAACTACAAGTGTAATAAAACTAAGTGGTGTGTGGGAAATTCCATTATAACTATATATTTTCATAGTAATGCTAATAAAATATTAGATAGTGTAGCCTTGAATATTAGATAGTAATCCATTCACTCTGAGCACATCTAGATAGGCAAATTACATGTGTTTCAATGACCATGATGTCCGAGTCCACCCTAGAGTGCATTTTCACTACTGTTCAAGAGTGCAAACACACTGACTTAAAATGTTGTCAAAGTTGAAGCTATATTTAGATAACTCTATTTCTAATGCTTCTTCGCTAAAGCATGGCATTGCCAACATGATCATTGGGAAGATAATATCCAATACCAAGTTCTTGGAATCCCATCAATATTGTTAGTAAAGGAAGGATTTATTTCTACTATGAAAGCCCCATAGTAAATAAACAAAAGAACTTGGGGATATTATTTTTATGGGTTTTTCATGGAAATCTCTTAGAGTGATTGATTCTCCTCTGCTAACCCCCAATATTACTCCCTCCCTGTTTGGAGCCATGCATTGTAAATATGGGGGGGAAATATGGATCTACGACTAGGGGAAAGAAGGAAAGAGCTCCCACTAGATACTCTAGTATTCATCTTTAATTTTTTTTGGTATGGCTGTTCTCTTTTGCCTCATCAATGTACTTTCTTTTCCTAATTTTTTAAGTTTTGTCCCTTTGGTCTTCTAGTCTATACATCCTCTCTAAGTCAGCAATGTTGTTCCCTAGTTTTTTTATTGGTTATTATTTTGGCCTTTTTGGCCCCTTTGAGGAAATCTAGGCTTCCCATTATGTCTAGGTTGGGTTCCACACCATTCAAAGGTGGGATTACCTTAATCCAAACCTACCTATACTATAAAATATACAATAATAGAGGGCATATAATTAATCTCATAAAGGGAAGAAAGTGAATTAATGACACAACATATCAAGGAGAAGAATATATGTGAAATAATAAATATATAATACCATAATGTTATATCAATTAGGCATAACATATAGCCTATCATGGATAAAAAATGAACTAATATAAAACTTCATAATTAGAAATATAAGAGTTAAATATGTAACTTGAAGTATAATAAAAATAATTACAATTTTTATAACTAATTTAATCATATTTTGAATGAGAGATATTTATAAAGTGAGTTAGGAGAGATGTTGGAACATCTATAGAACCATGCATAGGAATATATCATGATAAAATAAATGATATAAAATTATCTATAGTAAGAAGTTGAAAATCAATATTGGGACACATGTAAGTTGACATATAGGACATTGAGGTTTAATTTTAGTAAAAAAAAATTGAAGAACTTGCACATGAAACAATATGGTGCCATATACATAGATGTGTTAAAATAATAAAAATTATAGGTGATATTATACACTCAAATGTAGTGAGAACCATGAATACATGTAATGATGTAGAATTAAGTGTAATGTGAGATTGAACGATTTTATCCTCATGAAGTGTACTAGATTCTCACATGTAATCTTAGAGGTTGGATATGTATCATAAAAGGTATGATGTGAAAATTATGTACTTCATAATCATGAAAAAACTTAATCCAATGGTATAATTTATAATATTTCTCTCATTTAATTACTTCATGAGTATCTAAATAATATATTATATTATTATATCTAGAATGATATGAAACCAAACTAGAAGTATATAAGTATTGAATGTAACTACACGTGTAATAAAACTAAGTGGTGTGTGGGAAATTCCATTATAACTATATATTTTCATAGTAATGCTAATAAAATATTAGATAGTGTAGCCTTGAATAGATATAAATGGCTACACTATCCATTTATATCTATTCAGGGCTAAACCATTGTCCTTTCTAAATTCATAAATTATTTATATCTATTCATATCTACATTAAATTCTGTTGACCATCCAAAGTGGTCATTTGACCTAGTCCTTAGCTTAGGAAGGAAACCTATGGCCTAGGCCACATGTTTCCTTCACAAAAGATGTGGACTAGGCTGCAATCTAGGTAGAAAGTGCAAAAAAGGTCCCTATTTGGGCCCAAACAACTAGAAATAACTAGTTTTTGGCCTTTTGGCAAATTATGGTTGAGATATATGTGAATTTTCTCATTCATATTGATCCTCTCTCTCCTATATTTTTTCTCTAATCTACCCACTTGATCATCACACTCAAATATCGGTTGCCTTCTTGAATCTCACTTGGTTTATTCTTGGCACACTTAGCTTTCATTGTGACACAGGATGCCCTACTATACTGCAACTTATCCTGGTGATTCACATTGCTCTCTATAGTGTTACTAAATCTTGTGGGTTGACCCTAGCTCCTTCAAGACTCCATTTCACTGATTATTATGTTCCTTGCATTAGCTTTCTCACAGATTGACATATTTTCCTTCACCTCTTCCATAGCTTTTAGTTCTTGTTTTGAACTCAGCTCACACACACCCTGATCCTCTTCATCTTTTACTTCCTAACTTAGATAATCATTTGATATAAATTCTACACACTTATTTTGAGTTTCCTATGAGGTCACCTTGCTATGCAAAGTGAAATTATTATTTGTTTGAAGTAGTATACATGTTAGGGTTTAACTATTTTTGTGATTTAGCTTGTTTAGGGCATTATCTAGAATAGTTTATGAAGTTTCTTGCATTTGTATGTGGACAATAATATCTTCATTGCTTGAAATATCTTACATTATATGTCATGATTTCATTGTAAACATTTCTTGTTACATAGTATAATCTTAAATGCTCAAAATAGTCTATACAATTTACATAAACTTTCTACTCTCTTGTTAAACTCTAAAATTGCATTATTAGGAAACAATAATGTTAAAATTAAAGAGTTAGCTTAAAATTAAACTAGGCATGCTCTTGAACCCTTACTTGAAAATGTATTTATTACTTTAAACATCTTGCATTTGGCTTGAAAGTGCCTTTGCTTCTATGTTTGCATATTATTTGTTATCTCTCTTTATTCGACATGGTTATTTCTGCAATTCATATGCAAATAGTCTTTTAGTCTTAGCTACTTACTTTACTATGGTTATATCTATTAGAGATACATGTGTACCCCTCTGCCAAACACTAGTGGTTCCATTTAAATTCTTGGAGATACATTCTTTCACACCCAATGGGACCCCACATATGGTCTCATGCTAGTTCTATCCCATTTAAGACTCTCTTAGTCAACTTCCCTATGTTAGTTGTTAGGATTTTCTTTAAGTTGTGTTTTAGCTCTCATGTTGGTTATTTTATCATTCTTTGGTTTTGTGTTATTCTCACTATTGGTTCTCCATCTGTTTGCCTTTTATGTTGTCTCCCATGTTGTTCTTATGTAGTTACATCCATGGCCAAGCTCCAACCCTTGGGATGCTAATCATGTCAAATTCAAAGCCTTATCCTTGAGTTTAATCTTGAGTAGTCTATAATTATAATGGAATACCATAGACACCATAGGATCCATGAGGTTTGATGTACTATGGCCAACTAGAACAATAGTAGGTGTATCATGTCCAAATCTCATTCTGATAATAGACAATTCATCTTCACATAATGCCTACCTTTGTTCATATATCTATTTCATTATCTGAGTGTGTCTTTCCATGTCCCTGAAAATCCATGGCAACTACATGAGCCTTTTGCTTCATCATTCCTGCTGCCAATGCAAAAGAAAGCCCTAAATAACCTCCTCCATGTAGACAGAAAACTACTAGCCCCTCTATTCCTATGGAGTACACATGGAATGTCTGTCTAATCTGTCTATTCCAGCTAAGAGTAAAAGCTTGGGTATGAGACTAGAAAGAAACATTTCTAATAAACCTTCGTACCAGCCTTTCCAATGATATTCAGTTTTCTCAAGAGGTGTGCACCAAACATAACACTGCCTCCATCATCAATGACCCATACCCAAATACCCAAATCACCATCCTTTCTAATCTGGTAATAAACCTTGCACCCTATGCTGCCTTGTAAATGAACGCCCTGACTTTGAGACCACAAGGAAATCAAATTTGTAGCTGAGTGATAACACTTGGCGAGTGTCGGCCAAAAAGACCAATGAACAGTGTAGAGAGTCCCCAAATGGGAAAAAAAATCAGAAGACAAGGGCGCAGCAAAATAGAGAGCGCCCCACCCACTTGGTAGAATGGCCTCAATAAAAAAACAAGTCAGGATTTCTCTACACTGGAGCAACTGAGATATATGTCTCTCAGTTGCTTAGGACTTTATAGAGGCTCCTCGATTTGAATTGAATTGCCCTCCATAGAACCTATTATGCTTTGTATATGATGAAAGAGTTATAGGCTTCATCAACAGATATCGAAGAGTTTTTAATTTAGCTTGTATTGATCACCATGGGACTCCTGAATTCCCAGTGCGAACTTGCACATTGAAAGCCTAGGAAGGAGCAATTTGCTAAGGTACAGCCTTTTGTGTCAGAGGAGGCCTTGAGAAGGAAAAACTGGCTATAGAGTATTTGGAAAGGAGGGAGTGTGAGTATGACAATAAGACCCATGTAGATTTCTATCAAGAGGCAGGCACTGAAACCCCATTACTAACTAGAGTTCTAGTTTTCACTTCTACTCCAGACAAAATCATAATAACAAACACAACCAAGAAAATAAAATTATAAGGAGAATCGAATCGATTCAATTATCTGAAAGATTTCAAAAGACTCTATTGGATTATCAAATAACCATGTTCTATGTGTTCACAGTACTACACCATGCAAAAATGCTAATATCATAAAGATAATGAAAGCACTTACACAGAAAGGAATCATTACATCCATGACCATGAACAATGACCTTATTAGACATCTTCACACCTTATTTTGTTCTCACATTCAATCCTCCATTTTCTCTTTATTGCAGACTTACATTCTTATATACTTTTGATCATTTTTCCTCTCTCCTTGAATGAGAGATTCTCCTCTTGTCCTTCCTCTCCTCTACGTCCCTCTCATCCTTTTTGAATGAATTTTTATTTTATCCTTTTCTCTCATTAATACATATCCTATTCATTTGTTTTTAAAAAATCTCCTCCAAACCTCGACGCCCAACTTGGCTCAAGCAAAAATAAATAGAGTTTTTAATTTTCAACAATATACCCAAGTTGAAATATTTTCAACCACTCCTTTATTTTCTCAACAGCCCCAACAATTACTTTTTACCTTTATTTTTTACAATTACTCCTTATTAACAACATTTTGGAGGGAAATTACAATAAATTGAATTTGAATTCAATCATAACCATGTCTTGTCAAGATGTATGTAGATGCTCCTGCATCATACTCTCCCTCTAGAAATAGATATCTCCTTAATGTTTTAGTCTTCACTCTATCCCTGGATCCCAAGGTCTTGTTGCCAATACCAATGCTTGTTCTTGTCTTTCATTTTGCTTTTATTCCTCTTTAGATATGTCCTTCTTCTCATTTCTTTTTCAGCTACCATCTCCTGCTTCCATGCTTCTTCATCTTCATACATGTCTTCTATATCTTCTTGTTTTGTGAGTTTCTCCAATGACTCATGTATGTAATTCACTTTAGCAACCTTCATACCTACATATAAAACATTCAAAGCCACCTTAGAATCAAAATCTTTAGGCCATGAAGCCTTTTTGTTGTCTCCATGTTTTGTTCCTTGATCAAAACTGTCCTTGCCTGTTTGCTTTGCTCTTGTCTTGTTTAACTTTTCCCAATGGTGTCTTCACCATGGCTTGTACCTTCATTCATCTCTCTTGAATGACCAAATAGATCCTCCAACATCTTCAACTCTTCCTTTAGTGAGATCTTATTTATCTCACCATCTTCATCAAACTTAGGTTGATCACTCACAAGGATTACTTGTCCTTCACTAGCCTTACTCTTCATCTCATCCTTTCTTGAGCTGTCTTCATGCAAACCAATTTCTTCAATATACTCATCAAATACAACTCCGGTATCCTTACCTTGTGTATTCTTTCTCTTTTCAATCTCTGCTCGAGGCCATCTTGTTTGTTCTCTATTTTCAATGAGACATTGTTTTGCTGTATACTCTCCCCTTTCCTCATCATCCATCCATTTGGAATTCTCTCCTTGCTGCATATTAGTCCACATAGCTACTTTCCATTTTTCATTTCTCATGAAAATATCATTAGAGGATTCAAAAACATCATTATCCCATTCATTTCAAGCAATTGACTTACCTTTCATCTTTGTATCCTCATGCTCTACCTCGTTGTTCTTTGAGAAGTTTTATTTCTCACCTATAGCCATCCATACCTTCTTCATAGCTTTAGGATGACATTTGTTCAATTTACCAACCAATTTCTGCTCTTTGACATCTTCATGTTTTCTTGCTTGATAGTTGTCCTTGCTCACTTTGCATTCTACCTCTTCCTTCATACTTTGTATTTACTTCTTGCTTGAGTCTTCATTTTGATTGAGATTTATGTCCTTCTTTATATTTGTTGATCCTTTGAGCCATTTTGTCACTTTGTAACCATGCTCTTTTGCTAACACTGAGATAACAATCTGGTTTATATTTTCACTATCTTGTACATCTGCATTTATCTTAGAAATATGGTGAAAATCAATCTTCGACATCAAATTTTCCTCTTTAAGTACCTGTTGCTCGAATGTGTGCTTCTTCCACCATTTTGGCATTATGTACCCATGGTTAACTACTTTGTGTGAGGAATTCATCTTCCTCTTGCCTCTTCTAACCTGTGTATTAACATCTTCATGCTCACAATAACAATCAAAATCAGGTCTTAACACTTCATTTACCTCTTTGATAGCTTGATCCATGGAACACTCTTTCTCTTCCTTTGTGCTTTGTTGTTCTCTTGCCTCTTCTTGGCATTCAATAGCATCATGGAAGTCATCCTCATCTTCCATCTTTTCTCTTGCTTGTAGGGATTCCTCAACACCTCCCTTATGCAGTAACCAATGCATCTCTTTTTCTTTATCAACAACAGCAAACTTTTTCTTTTCTCCTACACATTCACTTATACACTTGGTGTCTTCTCTTGCACCAATCTCTTCATTCTTCAAGGCCTTTCTTTTGACCTTCATAAGGCTTCTCATACCTGTAATTACCCATGTAAAGACAATATTAGAAATAAAAACAAGAGACCATAATGTCTCCATGAGTGTTCTCTTCACCAACACTCTCATCTTTTCAAGTGCTCTTCCTAGCACTTCATCTTTTCTTTCTTCTCTTCTCTTGTTCTCCTCAATGAGAACCTTCTTCTCCACCTCTTTCTCTTGTTGCTCTCTTGGCAACCTAATCATCATCTTGCCTCTATGGGTTTCTCTCTTCATGGCAATCTTCTTTTGCCTTCTTCTCCTCTTCATTAGGAGATCTATTGGCCACTTCATCCTCTTCTTCATTGGCCATACCCATGTTTGCTTGTCCATCTGCATCCAAGACTCATATCTATCTGCAAACTTAGCTAAATATCTTTTCAAACTATCAATCTCTTTATCAATTTCAGTACTGGTCATACCTTTCTTCTTTTGAATGCTTGTTTTCTTCTTGGTACTCTCATGTATCTTGCTACTCTATAATGCCTTCAACAGTACTTCCATTTTTGAGATCTTCACCCAAGTCTTTTCCACCTTGGTCTCTTGATCCCTTTAGGTCTACTTGTCTCGCCCAAGCCTTTCTCCTTGACTGGTCTTTTGACAATCTCCTTGATCTCACCTAGGCCTTTTACATCCTAGTCTTTTGATCCTCCTTAATGGCTTCACACTGAGTCATTGGTCTGAAATATGACACTACTTTAACCAAATATCAATAAATTCACAAATCCAAGCTTACCTTGCTTTGGATCTTTCTCTTGAGCATTCACTATGCTTCCTTACTTTTGAGCTTTTCCAAGCTTCTCTTCTCTCTTGTCAAACCTCAATGGCTTTATGACTTCTTTAAACCTACAACTTATTCACTGCAACAACAATTACTCCTTAAAGATCTTGAAAACAAGTTGTCAATAATTTTCTTGTTACCTTCTTCACTTGCTTCAATCATTGTCTCTGCAAAAACTGATTAGAAGAATACAAAATTTTCCTTTTTCTAGGAGCTTACTAGCTCTGATACCAAAAATGATGTACTGTGGCCAACTAGAATAATAGAAGGTGTATCATGTCCATACCTCATCCTGATAACAGATAATACATCTTCACATAATGCCTACCTCTGTTCATATATCTATTTCATTATCTGAGTGTGACTTTCCATGTCCCTGAAAATCCATGGCAACTACATGAGCCTTTTGCTTCATATTTCCTGCTGACAATGCAAAAGAAAGCCCTGAATAACCTCCTCCATGTAGATAGAAAACTACCAGCACCTCTATTCCTTCAGAGTACACATGGAATGTCTGTCTAATCTATCTATTCTAGCTAAGAGTAAAAGCTTGGGTACGGCACTGGAAAGAAACTTTTTGATAAACCTTCGTACTAGCCTTTCCAATGATATTCAATTTTCTCAAGAGGTGTGTGCCAAACATAACACTACCTCCATCATCAATGACCCATACCCAAATACCCACATCACCATCCTCTCTAATATGGTAATAAACCTTGCACCCTACGTTGCCTTGTAAATGAATGCCCCAACTTTGAGACCACAAGGAAATCAAATTTGTAGCTAAGCAATAACACTTGGTGAGTGTCAGCCAAAAAGACAAATGAACAACGCAAAGAGTCCCCAAATGGGAAAAAAATTAGAAGACAAGGGAGCAGAAAAATAGAGAGTGCCCCACCCACTTGGCAGAATGGCCTCAATAAAAAAAAAACAAGTCAGGATTTCTCTACACTGGAGCAACTGAGATATATGTCTCTCAGTTGCATAGGAATTTATAGAGGCTTCTTGATTTAAATTTAATTGGCCTCCACAAAACTTATTATGCTTTGTATATGATGAAAGAGTTGTAGGCTTCATCAAGGGATACTGAAGATTTTTTAATTTAGCTTGTATTGAACACCATGGGACTCTTGAATTCCCAGAGTGAACTTACACATTGGAAGGCCAGGAAGGAGCAATTTGCCGGGGTACAACCTTCTATATCAGAGGAGGCCTTGAGAAGGAAAAACTAGCTGTAGAGTATTTGGAAAGGAGGGAGTACGAGTATGACATTAAGAACCATGTAGATTTCTATCAAGAGGCAGGCACTGAAACCCCATTACTGACTAAAGTTCTAGTTTTCACTTCTTCTCCAGACAAAATCATAATAACAAACACAGCCAAGAACATAAAATTCTAAGGAGAATCAAATCGATTCAATTGTCTGAAAGATTTCAAAAGACTCTATTGGATTATCAAATAACCATGTTTTGTGTCTTCACAGTACTGCACCATGCAAAAACACTAATATCATAAAGATAATGAAAGCACTTACACAGAAAAGAATCATTGCATCCATGACCATGAACAATGACCTTATTAGACATCTTCACACCTTCTTTTGTTCTCACATTCAATCCTCCATTTTCTCTTTGTTGCACACCTGCATTCTTACATAGTTCTAATCATTTTTCTTCTCTCCTTGAATGAGAGATTCTCCTCTTGTCCTTCCTCTCTCTACGTCCCTCTCATCCTTTTTTAATGAATTTTTCTTTTCTCCTTTTCTCTCATTAATGCATATCATATTCTTTTGTTTTTAAAGAATCTCCTCCAAATCTCTACGCTCAACTTGGCTAAAGGCAAAACAAATATAATTTTTAATTTTCAACAATATACCCAAGTTGAAATATTTTCAACCACTCCTCCTTTATTTTCTCAATAGCCCCAACAATTACTTTTTACCTTTATTTTTTTACAATTAATCCTTATTAACAACATTTTGGAGGGAAATTACAATAAATTGAATTTGAATTCAATCATAACCATGTCTTGTCAAGATGTATGTAGATGCTCCTGCATCAAGGTTACCTCATCCCAGTATGGTCATTTAGATCCTCTAGTATTCCACAAGGAACAAGATTGGTAGCTCTATAATCATTGAAATCAATCCCCTTTTCACTAGTCTATGTTTCATCCATCTGAGGATGTTTCCACTTGGCCTCATGCCATGATTCATTCACCCATTAAAGGTGATGAATAACCACTTACATGATTGAGGCTTGATGAGCTCCATATGATCATTTGTGATTGTTTTAGATACCTTCAGGTGAATGAATTGTACCCTTTACCTCTTAAGAGTAGGCAACATACTTCCTCTAGTGATAAATATCACACTTGTTTATTTTTTAGCACCTCAACTAGTTCTCATATGATTTTATTGCCCTTTTCTTAGTACGAGACTCTACCACAAGATCCCCCTCATGTCCATGTTATGGGACACAAGTAATCCAACTTCGTGAGGCATCTCCATCATATGTAATCTTCCCATCCTTCTATTTCTTCTTTTAGAGTTTTAGATGATCATGTTGATTTAGATCACCACCTATGAACTAGAGGTATCTAGGATGCCTATCTTAAGCATCAACACCCTAAAGTTGACCCTCATATTATTGCACATGACCATCATCACGGACACCTTGGTTAACATGAGCATTTACATGAGTTTACTAAATCATACCATCATCCACATAGGGAGTGTTATCCTACTCATGATATGTCCCCACCCTATGATAAATATGATTTCTAGCATGAATATCTCCCTTATCAGGATCCACCTCGGTATCATCCCATTTATGATCATAATTATGATGAGTTCTATTGGCATAGGAAATATCATAACCATCATGATCCCCTTCCTAGATCTCATTTCCAACCTATGAAGATCTCCATAAGAATCCTCTATCCCCTTGGGTACATGACATTCCCTTTCTTACTCCAATCCCTGAACTACTTAAGTTCAATGGGACTCGAGACTTGAGTCCAATTGAGTATATCATGACATTTATTATGGCATGTATGGATTGGGAACAAGATAAAGGCATGTTGTTAAACATCTTCACTCATTCTCTACAAGTAAAAGCTTTTATTTAGTTTCATAATCTATCTTTAGATTCTCTCTCAATTTTTTAACTCCTTGTGTCTGACTTCCTCTATTACTTTGATATCTTCAGACAATTTAACCTCAACATCTAATCACTTACCTCCATGGCACAACCCAAGGGTGAGTCAAAATTTGATTTTGTGCATAAGTGGTGTTCAACCATCTATACATGCAAAACAAGGTTCCTGGATGATCAACATTATGACATGTTCATGTGAGGATTAAGGTAGGAGGTTCACCTTGAGGTCTTCAAGTGTGATCCCACCTAATATGATGAATCTATTAATGAGTGTTTGAATATTGATTTATTTGAGGTACATGTGGGCATGTGAGTCATGCCAAGATAAAATTCATCCTCTTCACATGATCGAAACTATAATGTGATCAATGATGGTGTCACTAATTATCCTCCTAAGAATAAGGATAAGAAGGACAACCTTGACATGAATGCTTGGAGCAAGAAGCCAGCTAAAATGAAGGATTTTGAATCAAGCACAAAAATTAATGGACAACGTTTCTTTATGACCCTACCAAGTTTTAAAATTTCTATTAGATGAAGGGCTATGATGGTGCCAATTGTACTACCTAAAAGTTTGGTACACAAGCCTCACATCCATCTCAGAGTTCTCCACTTACAGAACCCAACTATGAATTGAATGTGTTCAAGGAGCCTCTACCTAACCATGATAAGGAGAAGAATAAGAAAAAAAGAATAAATCAAAGGTTAAGGCCACTCATTACCCTTCTATTTTTTCTACCTCTTCTGAATCCTCTTCCTAGGATGACTCAAGAGGGAAGGCCAAATGATAGTGTATCAAGTTTGTTATTGCTATTGACATAGCCTCTACTAGGTATGATTTCTTTATCAACATGCACTCAAGTAAGGCCACTAACCCTGTTGGAGAGAACAATGGTGTTGGGCCTCTTGTTTGACCTATAGGAGTAGGGAATCTTAAAGTTAAATTTGAATTTCAGCATAACATCCCTCCCCAAGATAGAGAACATCCTTAATCATATAGGATTTATAGGGCCTCTCAATTGGGATCTCTAATTGCCATCTTCTTCACCTTTGCCCTAACTAAAGGGGCCTCATCTTTGATTATCTTGGTCTCTCTTATGAGGGCTCACTCAAGATGATGTCAAAGTGTTATTCAAATTCAATGCATCCAAGCACCCTCATCCTCCCATACTATATTTTAACCCCATCTCTTTTTCAGAAATTTTAATTCTTGTAAAGATGGCTCAGTTCCCCCTTTATATTAAGACCTCCATTGATTATTTTCATGTTTATGATGCATCATTAATGAATTAACTACATTTAATATCATCCCTCGATGTGTGTTCAAATATCGTAAGTTTATTCAAAAGATGTTATCTAATTCCTACCATAATTGAGTTGGTTTCAACAATGACATAGTTGCACCAATGGGAAATGTGAAGCTCTAGTTCAAGTATAACCTCAAGATAGTTAGGATTGAGTTTTATGTGTTAGAATTGGATATTTCATACAATATGATTCTTCTCCATCCTTCGATCACTACCATGCAATCCATCATGTTAACCACATTTCACATGGTTTAGTTTGTTCATGAACATGAAGTTCATATCATGGAGGTTGACCTAGATCCCTAGGCATTGATCTATGTAAAGATAAATCCCTCAAGTGAAGCTTTGGTTGTCTCCTCACAGGGATGTATGGAATCCTAGACACCACTAATTATTAGTCTCATTTTCTCAATTATGAACATTATGATCTAGTTGAGTATTGATCAACATTCATTCCTTCAACATCCATCACACATTGGCTGATTCCCTCTTCCACTCTATGATTCTAGGTTGGCTCTTTTATCCTTCGAGACTTCTTTCAAGACATATCCATAGACATTGAGCTTCCCCTTGCATCACACTTTTCACATTGAAGTATAGGCTCTTTCAATGCATCTCCTACTAAGAATTATAGAGTAACTGAGTCCAATATCGAGTGTTATTTCATTCATGTTATAGTATGTAACCTATTCAAGTAGCCAATGGCATACATCAAGATCATATGAGCTTTTCATAAGTACCATTATCCCCTTGATTAGTTAGGTTTGGATATTTATCTCTCTAATATACCAACCCCTGGCATCCCTATCATGCATGTCTTAGTGGTTGAGTTTGAGGTTTTAGACCAATCGTTCCGTCCCGTGTTTGAGTGTTTCAAAGAAGGCACTTCTATGGATGTTGATCTCTCTAAAGGTAAGCAATCTACTATTAAGCTATATTTTTTCTAAGAAATGGGGGTGAAGGGCCCCTTTATATTACAATGAAGATATTTTCCTAGAATTTTAGGGGCCTAAATACCCCTAACAAGAGGCATCTGCTAAAACATCAATTGGTAAAACCTTGTTCTCATCATTTTTTATTTTAGTAAACAAAATTGAAATTAGATGAGGTTTAAGCTCTTATAATTAAAAATTGTCATAGATGGAAGGATTTGTTTATGGAATATGATAAGGATTCTAGTGGGCTAGATATTATTTTGATCCCTCATAGAATTTTGGTGGAGCATTATGGTTTTGGGGCTAATTGACGTCTCTATAAAGTTTCAGAGTATTCTTCTTACTTATCCTTCTATTTGTTTAATGTGTATGGGCCCAACTTTATGGCTATCAAATCACAATGTTGGTAAGCTATTTTGGGGTATTTATCTCTTTTAGAATATGAAAACTAAGTCCTTGGAGGAGATTTCAATGACATTATGGATAGCTTAGAGAAACGAGGTGGTAAGGGGTGGTCTACACAATCCAAGAATAATTCCTCTAAATTTGTTGAAGATACTAAGTTAATTGATATGATCCCAAAAAATGGATTTTTTATTTCAAAATTCATCAAGAAGGTTTTTATAACATTACCAAAACTGTTGGATCAAATTTTTGGTCTCCCTAGAATGTTTAAATAAGGACTAGATTTTGGAAATATATATTCTTCCTATCTCTAGTTTGGATGACACTCCAATCGAGCTTTAGATTGTGGAAGATAAGGTTCCTCTTCTATACCCCTTCAAATTTGAACTCATGTGGTTGTAGGACCTAGCCATCCATGATATTGTAAGAGATTAGTGGAATAAAGGCCCTCCTATTGATGGCACTAAGATGTATGTGATAAGTAAAATACTTATCCATGTTTACACATGTCTAAAATCTTGGAATCAATTAAGCTTCAAAAAAGAATTCAAATAAATTAAAAGGGTGGAATCTAAGAGGGACATCATAACTCAAATTATAATGTCATTTTGATTGCATTATTGAATCTAGTAAATAAATTTAATATTCAATGCTTTTAATAAAAAATAATGGTATATTAAACTACTTATATAATAAGGTAAATAATAAAAATAGAATCCTATAAACATGTTCTGACCTAAGATAATGAGATTAGTTATGAACTTCATTATTACTTCTTTTCATAATAATGAACTTTATTTCCTAGAAATGAATAAAACTCCATCTCTTTACATTTGAATTTTTGATGATGAAAGATAAATCTTGGCCGATGAAAATAAAATTATCATCATGTCGCTCACTCACTTTCTAACTTCTAATTAGTGTATGAGCACAAAAATAATTAGATATTCCTAAAAAGGAGGTGATCTAGTTACACCTTCTAGTATGGCTACATCATTAATAAACTACAATCATTGTTATGCCTTGGGCATCCTCCTCCTTTGCATTAAGGTAATGACTTTGAGCATTCCGCACTTACCTATGGGTGGTATGTTTAAATCCCAAGAATGAATTCACTGCCATTTGGATGACCAATGAGTACTCAAAAATGGATGTAGAGATGTATAATGCCAATAAATATCTCTTGGTTGAAATAAATGAGTTTCTTTCCAGGGAGTAAGTGCATTGAAATAAAATTCATGGGAGTTGTGGCTCAAATATGGGGCTATGATTCTTTTTCAAAATTCCATTAGGGCATGTAGATCGGCCAAACATATCTCAAGTATTTATTTTTAAAATGGGATCTAATTGGACTATTAATTTGGAATTAAAAAATATGAAATGGGTTTCTTCAATGACCCGTTGTGTTATACTGATTCTTTATCTATTAGTGCTCAATCTAACTACTTGAACCATATGCCTAGATTGGTCTCGAATCAACAAAATGATAAGTTGATGACCTCTTTTTAATATGAGGAGATCAGGTCCATGATTTTTTTATGGGAAGGTAAGAGTATCCTAGGATGGATGGTTTTCCTATTGTGTTATTGAAATATTTTTTGGATATTTTGGGTGATGAACTAATGAGCATTGTCAACAAATCCTAGGTGAAAAAAAATTTGCTCTAAATATTAATAATAATTTTATATCACTGGTAAATAATTATGAAACTAGATCCATTTTTAGTTATTTTAGGAATATCTCCTTGTGTAATACATTTTACAAAATAAAATCTAAAGCCAATGTAACCCATGTAAATCCTATTCTTGACTCCTTATTTTCTAGTGAGTAAAGGGGCTTCATTTCAGGCAGGCAAATCAAGGAAGGGATTATAATCAGACATGAGGTTATGCATTCTCTTATTTATAATTAGAAGAAAGGTATGATTATGAAATTAGATATCAATAAAGCTTATGATAGATTAAATTGGAGATTTTTTATCAATGTTCTAGAAGAATTCAGTTTTGATAAAAGGTGGTGCAATTGAGTCTTTAGTTGCATTTGTAGTCCATGGTTCTCAGTCTTAGTCAATGGAGAACCGTCGAGGATTTTTGAAGTCTCTATAGGATTAAGGCAAGGGGATCCTATCTCTTCATTTTTTATCCTTATGGTAGAATCCCTTGGTCAGGATATTTTAGGGGCTCTTTCAAAAGGAAGATTGAAAGGTGTTAAAGTTGTTGACAGTGTGGATAGATTCACACACCAATCATTAATGGATGACACGATGATTTTTTCCTCCACTTTTATTCAAGATTCCTATAAATTGGAGTGATTTTTAATCAGATATGAGGTAACTTCCTTAAAATTTTTATGTTGGGATAAATAATAAATTTATTTTATGAATGTGGAAAATTCATTTCAAGCTCACATTGCCAATATTCTGAATTTAAATATTGGATCTCTTCCTATTAAATATTTTGGGCTTCCTCTTTTTAGTCAAGTTATTAATGTGAGGTGGTGGGATAACCTATTATCTTCTTTCATGGCTAAGTTCGTGGCTTATGATGGAGCATGAATTTCTTTAGCAGGTATAATCATGTTGATCAAATTGGTCCTCAAACATAATATCTCCACCTGCTAAGGTGTTTAAGGAAATCAATCATATCATGAAGGATTTCCTTTACAAAGGAGTGGTGGATAAAAATAAATTTCATTTTCTAAAATGGGACAGTGTATGTTTACCCCAAGTAGATGGAGGAGATGGTATGAAGAACTTATCTTTTCAAAACTTGGAGTTAAGAGCTAACCTAGTTTGGGTTATGGTTTCTCAACCATAAGCTTTATGGAATAAGATCATATAGCACAAGTAATTTGGTTATTTTGAATCTACTAATATCATCTTCATTTATAATCCTCTTAGGGGCTCACACCTTTGAAATTTTATTCTCAAGTGTCATCCTATCATTGCAAATCATGTTTTATGGATAATCAACAATGGTTGAAAAGTTATCTTTTGGGGAGATTCATAGAATGGCCACAAGTTAATCCCTAAAGTATCAGGTCTAGAATTTGAGGAGGAATTATTATCTAACATTAGGGGAAGTAAGTTATATGACTTTCTTGAGCCTTATACTTGGGTTAGGATGATCAAATGGAAATGGAAAAAGGTGGAGGATGTTACCTTTTAGATTTACAAAAGGAAGTATTGTTGGGTATATTGGCCAAAAGTAAAGTTTTCATTAACTTGAAACAAGATTCTATTTAATGGGTTCATTATAATTTTGGAAGGTACTCATTAACCCTTGTGTATAAGTCGTCAGATTGTGAGGATGATCCTTTTACTTGGCTTAAGGTATTATGCTAGAATAAGACATGATTACCTAGGGTTGACACTTTCTCTTGGTTGGAAACCCAAGATATGGACCTTCCTTTTGAAAAGCATCAGAAGATTGGCTTTAAAGGCCCATCGTACTATTGTGTTTGTTACTTAACTAAAGAGGATGCTAATCACCTTCTTTTTAGATGTTCCTTAATGACAAAGTGATGGAATTGGTTATGCTAGATTGGCG
This sequence comes from Torreya grandis, assembly GCA_037957365.1. Taxonomy (NCBI): domain Eukaryota; kingdom Viridiplantae; phylum Streptophyta; class Pinopsida; order Cupressales; family Taxaceae; genus Torreya; species Torreya grandis. The sequence continues at coordinate 238,732 of JARHVA010005465.1, read as the reverse complement.
CTAAGTTGGCCTAGCCCAAGATCTCTATTGGAAGCTTTCTCCTCTTGGATGAGAGGTCCTCTTAAGTGTGTTTTCAAAATTTTTGGGTTACTTATAAGACTATTTTAATTTGTACGCTTTCAAAATAATGAAATCAAATATTTTTTTAAAATAAAATCAGCCAACTAAGTGTGATTTTACGTAGGGCAAAGATTGCAATGTCCAAAGTTGGTTCTACTCATATTAAAAGAAGTCATTGAGTTATATCAAGCTAAGATAGGAAAATTCTATCTAATTGGTTTCTCTTCATATCTCCCCCCATTAACGTATGTGCTTGGCATATTGAATACAACCTTGGATAAGCTTAGGATTGTATGAGATCTCTTTCTTGCTTAGAAGGTACTCATTATTTTTGCAAAGCGAATTCGATGACAAATTTCTTGGCCAACTAAGGAATTGAGTAGGTCAAGGATTTAATTAGTAATAATACTTATGGGGATTGGCCTATTGTGCATCCTAGTGTTTCCAAGATCTGGGACTTATTTTCCATATGGTGAGTGTCTCGTGAATGTTTTGGGAGGATTTCATAATGGCAGCTGCAATCATTGATTTTTATGTCATGATTTAATGGAATGTTGTGATAACAGCTCACATCAAGATGAGAATGTTATTTCCATTTTTTATTCTCATTACTTCACCCATTTATTGAGTTAATTGATTTCTCTACATTAGTTATGGAGAATTTCAATTTCAGTGTTGGGAAATGAAAAGTATGGAGTATTTGTTACAAATGTCCCTTAACAAGTTGTTGTTGAGAGTGGGGGTTGAGTTGAGAGATAAGTCATTTGAAAGAGGTGTGAATGAAGTGTGGATCAAGCACATGTTCATGGTGTATTCTAGATTGATTGTTAAAGTGGTAAGAGACTTGGTAAGGTTCATCTTTCTAGGATCTCCTTACAGAGTTAAGGTAAACTTTGACTTAACATTACTTTTTATTGATAATTTATTGTTACTGGTAGAGGATAAAAGTGTAGTGATTGACGTGGTAGATGGGGTGATTAGGCCATTTTTGGGTGGGTCTAGAAGAATCCATTATGAGTTTCCTTAAAAAACCAATTTGTTCTCCCATTCTTGGGCAGGTAAATAGTTGGTATTGTTCCCTTTTTTATTTTTTTTAGAGTTGAAGTCCTGTCTAATAAAAGCTTTGATGTTCATTGAGTAGGTGCAAGAGTTCATTCGATCTCTCGCTCATAATAAGAAGCAAATTCAGGTGGTAGATGTTGATGTTGTAAGGGTTTTGCTAGCGTCATTTGGGGTTGTGTTGGCCTTGCATTTTTCGTCTAGGGTGAGGAATGCAACTTGACTATTGGTGGCTATTCTGAGGTGGTATGGAAATGAGACCTCCCAGTTGAGTGTTAGAAGCCTCAATGGTTGGGGTGGCTCAACCTAGTAGTGAATTGGCAGTGGTATCTGAGGCTAACATGTGTTTAACCTTGAATGGTGGTGTTGGGGTAGGATTAGATAAGGTTTTTGGATTGATAGGCTCAGTCATGTAGGAGGAGGTGGATGTGAATGTAGCATGTGGGGACCAAGAAGACTCTTTGTTAAATGCATAGAAATGGAAGCCATCTCTCGGGGTCATTGAATGTTGCGTCCTTGACTGGTATTCACTGCTAATTTTTATTAGTTTTTATTAAATTTTTTCGATGGTCCCATTTGATTGGTCGGGGTTGGTTAATGTTTGGTCATGTTGGGACTATTTTTTTATAGTATAATTGTGGCTCCTTTTTAGCTAAAGCTACTAGTTGTTGTATTGCACCTCTCATTCCCTCATGAATTTTTTTCAAGGCTTACATGATTTTATGGTTCGATCTGTATTTTAGGTAAGAGCTCCCCTTAACCCTCAATTATCTAACCAAAAAAAATTATATGTAAACTTAGTATATCTTGTTTGACCATAGAGATTCATCCTTCACTCCTAACAAGACCCTTGATTATATATAACTCTTGAATTTGATTTTAAGAGCTTATTAGCGCATGAGGGCACTGACTTGAAAACATCAACGGTCATAAAAGAGTCTATAAATGGCATAAAATTTTGAAACACTGTTGAATGTTACGCTAGGATAAATAAGCATTCCATAGATAGAGCCACAAGCGTCCTTGTCTGTGAAGTTTAACCTTATTTAAAAGCCACAAAAAAGAAAGATAAAAGACAATGAAATTAAGGATCCATGAGGTAGATTTTAAAATGTGAAATAGAAATATAAAATATGTTAAAAGTGACAAACAGGAAAAATGAACCCCAGACTTAAAACAAATTACACCAATAACCCATTCGTTCATCATCAATCATATAGTAATTTAAATACAGGAATTTAGAAGCGCAGAATGGGAGAGCATAGTAAGTCCCTAAATTTTAGCTTTGAACCTAAAATTTAAATGGAAGAAATAACCATGGCCGACAGTTAAACTAAACCGATTGATTTCAATATTGTCAAAGAGAATAAGACTAATGTTTTTGGTATAAATCTAATTCTAAGCTTGCAGTCATAATAATAATATTAAGCGTTTGCGTCTGTCGATTATCTTTCGCTGTGTAAGCAGTATTTGAAGACCAAATATCTATCGCTGGTAAAGCAGTAATTGAAAACCAAAGAAATCCCGATTGAATTGTTTCAAGAGCAAGTGACATGAAAACTTCAATGGCAGATCTGGATATGGACATCGCTACTCCTTTCTTGTGTTAATGGATTGTTTTACTGTTTCCTTTTTCTAAATTAATTGTGACGTTGTAATGATCTGGTGCTGATCCGACCCATTCAATGATAGTGAAGTAGAAGAGAGAGGATCTAGTTCGGCATGTGTGTCTGAGACACCGGAGAATGTTCATCTTCGCTTCCAACAGCGTAATTGTTGATAACTGATGTTGATCGTCCCCATCTGCAGAGGCGTATATGATGCAAGGAGTTAGAATTGTTTTCCCACCTCCATGTGGAAATTAGACAGTCAGTTTTAATTATAGTTTTCTAGTTTCAGTTTCAGTTAATAATAGTTAGCATTTTGTTTTTTACAGAGCTGCTGCTAGCTTTCTTGGACAACGAACAATGCATGAGGAATGCATGTTTTTTTTTTTAATTTTTTATATTATTTTTAGAAAAGCTCTGCATGAAATGTTATGAACTGTTCTGATTTGAGTCCTATATTTAGAAGTTGCATCTCTTTTCATTTTGTGTCTTGAAACTGTAATAGATATATCAAAAATAAGACAAAGTATTGTTGCATATTTTTGTCTTGTCTCTATTGTAAGTGTTTTGTTTTAGTTTACTGTTATTTTGTAATGCTATTATAATTGGTTTATCAGTTGGTTGGGCCTGGATAAAATCTACATTTGGTACTAGAGTAGGTATTTTCTTTTGGGTTAAAAATTTAGTGGTTGGAATTTCACTAAAAGTTTATCATGTCGAATTCGAACTCCTTGCGCATTCCATAATTTGATGGAAATGAGTATGATTACTGGTGCATCAAAATGATGAGCTTTTTTATAGGAAAAGATTTATGGAAGATTGTTGACTCAGGTTATACAGAGCCAGCTAATTGGAATGCCCTCACAACCAATGGTAAAATAGCTAAGAAGGAGGATAAGAAGAAGAATACTCAAACCTTGTTTCATATTCAAATAGCTCTAGATAAGAGCCTATTCTTAAGAATTGCATGAGCAAAAATAGCTGAGGATGCCTGGAAGACTCTAAAAGAAGAATACCAAGGTAGTGATCAAGTCAAATTTCTCAAGTTACAGACATTGAAGAGAGAATTCAAGAATTTGAAGATGCAAGAAGCTAGAAGTGTGAGTACCTATTGTGTCGAAGTAAAAGATGTGATCAACAAGATGACTACACTTGGTGAAATTGTGAACAATGACATTGTGATCAAAAAGGTGTTGAAGAATCTCCCACCAAGGTGGAACCATGTTGCCATAATCATAGAAGAAAGTGAAAATTTATCTACCCTTCAATTGATCACCTAGTTGGATCTTTGATGTCTCATGAAGAAAGATTGAGAGATTCAGTTAGAGACATCGATAAGAAAGCCTTTTCCGCCAATGTACAAATCATAAGTAACGAAGATGCCAATAGTAGCACCAAAATCAATCAAGGCCAAGGTAGAGGTCAAAATCAAAATTACTCAAGAGAAAATAGAGGTAGAGGTGGTTCACGAGGAAGTAGTGCTTTCAGAAGAAGAGGTAGAGGTTGATTTGATAAAAGAAATGTCCAACGTTACCATTATAATAGGTATGGCCACTTTGAAAGGGATTGCAAATTAAAATAAGGTAAAAGTGTTCATTATGCTCAAAAAGGTGATGAAAATCCTCCAGATCATTTATTTTTATCCTATGCCAAAGCTGAAAATAATAGTAAAGATGTTTGGTATTTAGATTCTGGATGTTCTAACGATATGTCAAGAAATGAGAAGTTATTTTCAACAATTGATGAAAGTTTCAAATCCAAGATCCATCTTGGTGATGACAAATCATTGAAGGTTGCCGTAAAAGGAGCTATAGAAGTCCATACAAAAGAAGGTATGAAGAGTGTTAAAGATATTTTTTACACTCCACAATTAAATTATAATTTATTGAGTGTTGGATAATTGTGTGATGAGAATTATAAAGATATATTTGAAAATTCAAAATGTATATTTTATGGTAAGAATCAAGGCAATAGAGTGGTTATAGTTATGCTTATGACAAACAATAGGATGTTCCCATTGAGGTTTGGTGAACATAACAACAACTTTGTCAATATGGCATATGAGGATACAAGTTGGTTGTGGCATCTCAAGTATGGGCATTTGAATTTCCATATTTTGAATATTCTAACATCATAAGATTTAGTTTTTGGTTTGCCTAAGGTTGAAGAGCATAAAGAAGTTTTTGAAGGATATGCTAAAGGAAAACATGCAAGAGAGAATTTCAAAAAGGCAATGCATGGAGGGCCCATTATCCACTTTATTTAGTTCATTCAGACATTTGTGGTCCTATGCAAATAAAGAGTTTGGTTAGGTCATCATATTTCATTACTTTTATTGATGATTACTCATAACAGTGCTGGGTTTATTTTTGGAAGACCAAAGGTGAAGCTCTTGACACATTCAAGAGGTTTAGATCCTTTGTGGAAAATGAAAAAAGGTATGGTATCAAACTCTTGAGGATTGATCATGGAGGATAATTTTATTTAGAAGCCTTTCAAGGTTATTGTGATAAGCATGACATCAAAAGACAACTCACCACTGCCTACACACCTCAACAAAATGGTATATCTAAAAGAAAGAATCGTATAGTGGTAGAGATGGCATGGAGCATGCTACAAACAAAGGGATTAAGTAATTCTTTTTGGGGAGATGCAATTGATACAACAATATATATTCTCAATCGAAGTCCCACTAGTGTACTTGACATGATGACTCCATGTGAAACCAGGTACGATAAAAAGCCAAATGTTAATTAATTCAATTTTTTTTTGGTTGTTTAGCTTATGTTCATGTTCCTTATCAATAGAGGCAAAATTTTCATCCTAAAATTGAGTCATGTATTTTTTTTGGATATAGTGAGGAAATTAGGGCTTACAAGTTATATAATCCTCTCACTAATAGGCTTATTGTGTCAAGAGATGTTATTTTTGGTGAAGGAAAATTTTATGGTCATCAAAGAGGCCATATGGAGAAATTAAAATATATTTTAAATGATTTTATTATTGATGGTATTTTTCATGATAAACCCACTAATATTTCTGTTCCAAGTGTGACAAATCCACCAAGTAACCCCTCATCTAGTTGTTCAATTCCAAGTGTAAGTTCGGATTCAAGTCCTAGTTCTACAAGGAAGGTAAGAAGATTGAGTGACATCTACCAAAGGAGTACAAGATGGAAATCCAAGAGGTGAGATAGTGAATTTTGTTTTACTTACCAAGGCTGATTTTGAATCATCATGTTTTGAAGATGCATGTACTAGTGAGGTTTGGATGCAAGCAATGCAAGAAGCAATGGATTCTATTCACAGGAATGACACTTGTGAGCTTACAAAGCTTCCACATAACAAGAAGAATATTGGCACCAAATGGGTCTATAAAACTAAGTATAATAGTGATGGAAGTGTTAAAAGACATAAGGAAAGATTAATTGCTAAAGGCTTCACACAAAAGTATGACATTGATTATGAAAAGACATTTACACCGGTAGCAAGACAAGAGACCATTAAAATTTTGATTTCATTACCAACTAAAAATAATTGGAGTGTCCATCATATGGATGTGAAAAGTGCCTCTTGAATGGGTACTTATAAGAAGTATATGTGGAATAGACACAAGGTTTTAAAGTCCAAGGAAAATAAAATCATGTCTACAAGTTGAAGAAGGCTTTGTATGGCCTCAAGAAATCACCATAAGCTTGATATGCTATGATTGATGGATATATTCAGGAAAATAGATTTAAAAGAAGCAAAAGTGAACCTAATCTTTACTACAAATAATAAGGTAATGATATTCTTATTATAGGTTTGTATATTGATGACTTGTTGTATATGGGTAGCAGTTTTAAGATGAAGGATGAATTTAAAGTTGCTATGATAAATTAATTTGAGATGAAAGATTTAGGTCTCATGAAATACTTTCTAGGAATGGAGGTTTATCAAAGTGAGAATGAAATTTTCATTTGTCAGATAAAGTATGCCAAAGACATGTTGAATAAATTTGATATGGTTGATTGTAAACCAGTCTCCATTCTAATTACTAATGGAGTTGTGTTTTGTAGAGATGATGGTGCTAAAATAGTTGATGAGATAGCTTAAAGGAGCATTGTTGAAAGTTTTATGTTTTTAACTCACACAAGACCTAATATTACTTATTTATTTTCACTTGTTTCAAGGTTCATAACAGAGCCATTTGAAATACATATGAAGGTAGCCAAGAGAATTTTGAGGTATGTGAGAGGAACTCTAGATTTTTGTATTCATTACTAAACTTCTAAAAGGTTCAATCTTTTTGGTTTTAGTGATTTTGATTGAGGAGGTAGTTTGGGTGATTGAAACTTTACATCTAGTAATTATTTTTCTCTTCATTGTGGTTTGATTACTTGGAGCTCAAAGAAACAAAGTATAGTTTCCCTTTCTTCTACATAAGTAGAGTATGTTGTAGTCACTTTAGTAGGTACATAAGCATTATGGCTTAGAAAACTTCTTGAAGAAATTGGAGAATTATAAATCCAGTCCACAGTGATTTTTTGTGATAACATTAGTGCCATCAAATTATCCAAGAATCTAGTCCATCATAGCAACATAAAACATTTTAATTTAAAGAAACATTTTATCCAATATATAGTGTGGAAGAAGGTAGTAGAATTGAACTACATCAACACTAAAGAATAGTTGAAAGATATCTTCACTAAGGCAATTATAAAGGATTAGTTTTTGATACACAGAGATCAGATTGTGATCCCTCTCAACATCAAAGGGGAGTATGTTGATAACTGATGACAATGATCCCCATCTATAGAGGCGTATATCATGCAAGGATTTATAATTATTTCACTACCTCCATGTGGAATTTAGATAGTCAATTTTAATTATAGTTTGCTAGTTTAAGTTTTAGTTAATAATAGTTAGCCTTTCATTTTTTATAGAGTTGTTTCTATATTTCTTGGATAGTGAACAATGCATGAGGAATGCATGTTTATTTTCTAGGGTTTTATTTATTTTTAGAAAAGATCTCATGAAATTTTGTGAACTATTCTAATTTAGAGGCTGAGTCCTATATTTAGAAGTTGCATCTCTTTTTATTTTATGTCTTGAAACTATAACAGATATATCAAAAATAATATAGAGTATTATTACATTATTTTGGCTTGTCTCTGTTGTAAGTGTTTTATTTTAATTTATTATTATTTTTTATGTTGTTATAATTAGTTTATCAGATGATTAGGCCTAGAAAAAATCTACAGTAATGGTAAGAAGAGTATAATGACAATTTAGGGTCTAGTTAAGCACTAAAATTACAATAAGATTGTTAAGGAGCTTAAGAAATAATTCCATTGTAATAGAACAGTTGTTGAAGACATAGAGCTGGGGAAGGTCATTCAGATTTAGGGTGAATAGAGGAAGAATGTCTCCCATTTCTTAATTAGCGTGAGTCTTAATTTTGTTTCTAATTTCAGCAGTTTATCATAGTGATTAGTATTAATCATTATAACATTTCTTTTTTATTTTTAATCGCAGGTTGGTTTGGTAAAGAAGGAGAAGATAAAGATCTATGACTTATGAGCAACCTACCACCATAAATAAATTTCATATGCATAAACTTTGAAATTGTCAATAAGCCATTCATTCATCATAAATTAACGAGCACCAAGTGACATTGATCACTGGCTAAGGATCTTTCTAGTAATACTTTGTTATATCATTGTTATAATATCTAGGGAGTGAAAATTATTCAATTCAATGTTATATCATTGGAATATATTTACATTTTGGCAGTGAACATGTTATTATGTTATTTTATTTAATCACTGATGGAGGACATTCGACTATTTAAAGTGGAGCTTTATTTTAATTATACCAAGTTGGAAGGTAACAAAAATATTTTTAGTAAATTTCAGGTTGAGTATCCATGATTGATTCAAGTAACATATTCATAATCATAAACAATGGTGTGTTTCATTATGATTATCATCATCATCTGTAGTATGTATAAATAAAGAAAACTAATGTATAGATAATATCTAGATTATAGTAGATTAAAATAGTAAATCGTATCCATTAAATTATTAAAAATAGTAAATAAGTGTAATTGAAATTGATTTGAGAATAAATGAAAAATATGAAAAAAAATAGATATAAAAATAAAACATTGACAAAATTATGGAAGCATAACAATGGTCTAGAAGGAACTATTGTAGGCTAGAATTTCACCCTTGTCGGAGAGCTTTTAAAGCTCTCTCACTCCCAGCTACAATATTGGAAGAACCTCAGGGTGTGGGTACCCTATAATGAGGTTGAACCTATAAGATTTTTAATGAGGCTAGATCCTTAGATGCTTCACTTTAACTTGTTTCCAACACTAAAACATAATGATAACTAAGGAAAAGGGAGAGAAAGATAACATGAAAGGGGAACCTAAGTTAAGGATGGTGATGCACCAAAGACAAAATGATCCACTTTCAGCTTGGAAGCCTTAATGGCTACCAATGAATTCAACCAAGACCCAGACTAATCTGATGTTATCTTAAGGTCACAAGCATAAATATTTTGTGTGGTGGTGAAAGGGAAACCCTAAAATTTGAAGGACAAAAAGAAATTGGCCTGTATGAGTTACTATATACTCGTGACACTTCCAGAATGCACCAATGTCTAACACTTCACACAACCTATAAATAACCAATAGAATTAAATAAAGATACATAGAGAACCTATAAATGATGAAAAAGGGCATACATCTGTAATTTAAACTCTAATAATGTACACTTGACTTCAAACTAGAATCCAAAAATTCATCTCATTTATTCAAGAGAGTGTTACAAGGCAATTTTGATAGAGTAACTTTATCACCAGTTGAGGGATCTCTGTTTAGACTCAAAATCCTCTATATATAGTAGAAAGAGATGAGAGGAGGGAAGAGGGGAGCTTGTTCAAGACATGATAGCTAAGCTTCTACCTTACTATAATGAATGTTCCACCATCCTTTTGACTAATTAGGGTACTATTTTACTTTGTACAAATGACACTTTTTTCTTCCTAATAACCTCAAGCCTCCTCATTGGTCAGTAAAAATGCTAGAAGACAAGAAATTCTCCAAGAATGCTTTTAATACCCTATCCACCTTTTCTAATCACTTGAATTTCATCTATCATCCCCATACCATTTTTTACTTGTCTTGTACGTATAATGACAAAATCCCCATAACTTTGAATCTAGGTTGAGCCATGATGTTTCTACATTGAGCAGATACTTGTCAAAAATGATGGTCAAATATGAGGACCTCTCCATTAATTGTACCTACCAGCTCCTACCTTAAAACCTAGACCAGATTTTTCCTATAGATGGAAAACCAATGTAATGACATTAGTTTTCTTGTATCCATTTATGTTGATGTAAGTTCATACAAATCAAAATAGTTATTTTTAAGGGTTCATATTTTGACATTTGTGGGCCCATCATGGGATATTTGAATCCTAACAATTATTTTATGAGCTTTAACTTTGACACTGACATGAAAGTCATGTTTCTTTTGGACACTTTCCTATGGGCCTTTTTATTTCGAGTAATTGCTTGAACAATTTTTGTGGACCTTTTTCTCGAAGGAATTAAACTTTGGACATTTTGAGAATGACCCTTTGGATTTTGAAAATTCCACTAGAGAAGTGCCCTCTCTGAAGGAAAAGTATCTTTCAGCCACTTTGAAAATGTCTCTTTGCAAAGGGAAAGTACCCTTTGAAACCTTTGTAAATGTCCTTTGTATTTTAAAATGAACCATCAAGTTTTTGTAAGAGACCCTTAAACAAATTTGATTCAATGATTTCTTTGAAAGAAAAAGTCTTTGGGACATTTGCAAAGGTCCACTTCTTCAAAAGATACCCTTCAAAATTGTTGCATAAGATGTTTTGACATGGAAATGACTCTTCAAAAAAGTGTTTTTCCCTTTTTATTTGAAAGTTCCTTTTAGAATTGGAAATAGGTCCCCTTTTCACCAAGAAAAATGCCCTTTGGATTTTTTGTTTTGGTACTTCTTCTCGAAGGAATTCCTTTGAATATCTTGCTAAGTGCTTTTCAAAAAAATTGTAAGTGATCTTTTGGATTCTTTGAAAGTGCCCTTCGAAATAATTGAAAATGCCCTTCATAACTTTGAGAATGCCTTTGAAGTTTTTATATTGGACCATTTTCCCAAGAAAATCCCTTCAAAAAATTGGTCTTGGTCACTTTGGTTTGAAAAATATATCTTTCAAAACTTTTGCTTGGTACACTTTCTGAGAGAAAAATCCTTCAAGATTTTTATTTCTGACAAAAATTATCCTAAAACTTAGCTAAAAATACTCAAAACAAATCTCTTGAAAGAAATAGGTCTTCGAGAAAATTATTGTAGAATAATTTCCTCTAAAGAATTCAGTCTTTGCCTTTTACTTCAGACATTTTTCCCAAAAGAATTATCCCTTAAAAAAATTTGTCTCAGATAACTTGTCTAAAATAATACAACACTTAGCCAAAAAAGGGTCCCAAAAGAAACTATCTTAGCAAAGAAAAGGCCAAAAGAATTCCAAAATAAAAATATATCCTAAAAGGCTTTGTACTTAGCTTTTCTAAGGTCTGTAAACATTTACAGAGTTGTTCATGAAACTGTTGTTTGACCTTAAAGCTTTAGAATTTTTCCTAGCTTAATCATCTAGGTAAAATCTTAGTATGTGGGAAAAAAAAAATGGCCAACATCTTTGGTGACTCTAAGGGAAGCATGCCTACTTGCTTGAGAACCCAGACCACTTGCCTTGTCTAGTCCACTAGGCATGGAGTCATTAGCCTCTATAACTGAGCTGGTCTGAAACTAGACACAAGGCTAACCATTTCTAGAACTTCCTCTTGAATCAACAAGTTAAAAAAGAGAAAAACAAACACTATGCCTAAGGCACTTAGGGAAAGGAAACACACAACTGAAAATATGTGCACAAGGCACTTAGGAGAAAACATGGAAAACTAGACAACAAGTAAAATATATACAATGGATAAAAACTCTTCTAATAGCAAGGATTTAGATCAATCCCATTGATTGGGATGGGTAATACCTCTCCATCCAATTGAGACAGATGAAAAAAATTATGTTGTTTGCATCTATGTATCAAATAAGGACCACTCCACAAACTGTCAAATTTGATGTGGTTGCCTGACTTGGCTTTATTTGAATCCCACTTGAGGACTAGATCTCCTTCTTTGAAGTACCTTGATATGTCTCTCTTGTCAAAGGATTTCTTGGCTTGAGATTTATGTGATTCTGGTATTCTCATTGTAAGGTATCTCATTTCTTCAAGCTCCATGAGTTATGCTAGTCTCACATGCATGGGCTCATCTTCCTTCATCTCCAACTCATGGGCTAGTTCTAATGTAGGAAGCTCAAGAGAAATGGGAAACTTGGTCTCCCTTTCATATACTAATACATATGGAGATTTGCCAATAGCAGCCTTACGAGTCACCCTATCAACCCATAAGGCTATCTTTTGTTTAGTATGCCATGTCCTCTAATTCTCTTTCATAGCTCTCCTAATGATTCTTATTAAATTTTTATTTGTGGATTCAACCAGTCCATTTCCTTGAGTATAATACTTGGAAGAGGTGCTTAGGTAGATGCCCATCTTAATATCCCATTTATTTGTTTTCATACCAAAGAATGCTCATACATTATCAAAAATGATAGTGAATGGAATGCCAAATGTGGTCACAATGCTATCATAGAAGTCTAAGATTGCACCTTCATTAGTTTCTTTCAACACAATGGCTTCCATCCACCTGGTGAAGTAGTCAATTGCAATAATCACCCATCTATGACCTATATTTGATAGAGGGTTGATCATTCTTATGAAATCTAGCCCCCATTGCATGAAGGGTTATTTTGCTTGAATTGGGTTGAGAGGAAGGGCTGTCAATCTTTGCTTACCCATAAATAAAGCACACTTTTGACACTTTTTTACCCATTTATACGCATCTTTGAAGATCTTAGGCTAGTATTAACCATCACTCATTATCTTTATTTTTGCGGTTCTAGGTGCAAAATGACTTCTTATAGGTCCATCATGGAATTGTTTCAAAAGCTTAGTCACCTGGTCATCATCTATCCACCTTAAGAGCACTCTATTGAGGTCCTTTCTAAATAAAAACCCATCATTAAAAACCTAATATATGGACTAAAGTCTAAAATACCTTTTCTTAGCCCTGTCCATACCTTGTGGGCACCAACCTATTAGCAAAAAATGTGCCATATCATGAAGCCAGCTATTATGAAGTAGAGGTGCCTCTAACTATGAGTTGTCTTGTATCACCATGGAAACTTCTTTTTCTTCATGAAGGTTATCAACCATATGCTCACACACGCCATTGCCTCTTACTAGATTAGTGACCTTGATCTCCATGTCATACTTCATGATCTTGGTAATCCAACCAACTCTCTTTTCATTCAAGTCTTTATTAAGAAGGAAGTCTCTCACTTTAGGATGAGACACCATGATCCAAGCAATAATTTAGGTGACAGGTCTACCCCAATTGATGATGGAAGCTTTGGGAGCCATAACTTTTGTACCGTAGCTCCAATTGACACACTGTTTGAACTATTGGAAATCTAAGAATGAGGATAATGTGGTGAGATGGAATGGAGCTCTGATCAATGAATTTTGACCCTTGAAAACCCAATGGAAGTGTCACAAATTTCAATTTTAGTAGTGCAGTCTAAAAATAGTAAGTTTCTAAAAATACCAATTCCTCGAATTCTATATTGTTGTAAATCATGGAAGTTGAACCAATTCATCTCCCTCTAGATTGGTGGCCTTCCACATCCTCCCCCCACCTTAAAAACATTTATAAACTAAGATGTATCCTTAAATAGAAATTATACATCTCTTCTCAGAGATAAGCATATGTTTGGGTCTACAAATTGGATCAATAAAACATCTCTTCTTAGGGATAACATTATTTTAATTATCTTGTTCTTGTTTCTTGAATTATATTTCAACCAAATATTTCAAGTTTTGGATCAGTGATATCATAGCAATTTTTATTTAAAGTGTATGATCCCAAGGATGAGGTCAGATTATAGGAAGCTTAAGTGTAAAATAGAACTAGTAGACTACCCACATATTCGCTCTAAATGACTTCAAATGGTGGACAACATTGAGACATCCAATCCTTTCAAGGAAATGGTGAATGAAGCCCTCCAAAAATAGCAAGCATAGATGCTACAAAAATTTGCTCAATTTCTGCAACAAATCTCAATGGGAAATTGTAGCTCCTCATCTGCACCCCCATATCCTTTCAGTGCCCCAACACCCTTCAAGGTTCAAGGGAATTTTGATATCCCTACATTTTAAGGGAAAATTAATGCTGATGCAGTAGAGAATTGGTTGGATCAATTGCCATCTTATTTTTCTATAAATAAATTCACTAATAAAGAGAAGATCACTTTTGCTCTTTTGAAAGCATCATTACCTATCAAAAATTGGTGGGAAGTGTACAAAAAGAGATTCAATATAGATGATATTGGCCTTGAGATGGAACCTACCTGGGATGATTTTATAGAAGCTGTAAAGGAATAATACTACCCCATTAGAGCATATGATGATCTATATATAGATTGGAAACAACTTCACCAAGGTAAGGAACAGTTTGTTTAAGATTACACTGACATTTTTCATTCTCTATCTATGAGATTAAGCATCTAAGAAAGTGAGAAACACAAGGTTCTCAAATATCATGGTGGACTAAAATGGTACATATGAGGATAAATGGAACTCTTCAATTTGGAAACCCTTGGTGAAGCATACAAGTTCACAGTGAAGATTGAGCAGAAGTATGGAAGAATGAATATGAAGAGTCAACCTTAAAAATGGAAAACTGACAAAGAAGGTCAAACATGAGGCCAAAATTGGGAAGTGGTGTGATCATCACAAATCTAGAACTCACTCTAAATAAAATTGTTGAACCATCGAGTCCTTGACTTATGAGTCAAAATCCTCAACATCCACTACTCTGCCTCATACAGACTTTATAGTTGAAGAGATTGATGAAGATATTATAGATGCTGAGCTTGAAGCCATTATTTCTCCATTTCATTCTTGATAGTGGAAGTCAAAAGAATTTAGTCTCTATTAATGTTGTGAAAATCCTAAATCTATCCATGAATCCTCACCCAAAGACATATAGTATTGGATGGTTGAGTCCAAGGAGAAACCTCTATGTCACCCACCAATGTCTTCTCTCATATGCAATAAAACCTTTCCAAGATGAGGTCTTATGTGATGCGGTCAATCTGTATGTTTGTGATGTGCTCTTTGGTCAACCATTCATGTATGATCAACATGGCATCTATGAATCAAGAACTCGAAGGATTACTCTCCATCTTGGAACATGGCGCTATAGGGTACCAGAGGTACCACCTTCTACATCTGTCTCTCTGATTAGTACCAAGAAATTTGTTCTCATGGTGGTCAAGTCATAAGAATCCAAAAGGGTGGATGTTGCAGCCCTGACTACACAAAAAACACAACAATAGAAGAAAATAGATACCAAGCTGAAGAAGTTCACGACTTTCCATCTACAGACTGATGGTTGATAGAAATGGTGAACAATTGAACCCTGCACATTTCCATAAATCACAGTCCATTATAAGTTTGCATTGGGAATCAAATCAAAGTACAACTGCCACACTTGATGAAAAATATTGATGTAATGGGAACCATTGCTTCTCAAGGAGGGAGGAATGATCCGAGCAATAATTTAGGTGACAATTGAGGTGATGGGTCTACCCCAATTGATGATGGAACTTTTGGAAGCCATAATTTTTGCGTCGTAGTTCCAATTGACTCGTCGTTTGAACCATTGGAAAGATAAGAAATAGGATAATGTGGTCAAATGGCATGGAGATTTGATATATTAAATTTTACCCTTGAAAACCCAATGGAAGTGCCCTAAATTTTAATTTTTGTAGTACAATCTAAAAATAGTAAGTTTCTGAATATAGTAATTCATCGAATTATGTATTGCTTTAAATCATGGGAGTTGAATTAATTCATCTCCCTCAAGATTGGTGACCTTCCACATCCTTCCCCCACCTTAAAATCATGTATAAATAAATATGTAACCCGAAATGGAAATTAGACGTCTCTTCTTAGAGATAAGCATATGTTTGGATCTGCAAATTTGATCAATAAAACATCTCTTCTCAGAGATAGCATTATTTGAATTATTTGGTTCTTGTTTCTTGAATTATATTTAAACCAAAGCTTTCGAGTTTTGGATCACACCATAAGACATATTTTTATATTGGAGAGCATTAGTCTAAACTTTTTAAGGCTTCTTATAATTTCAAGGACTTGTTTTTCTAGAAAAGTATACCTCACCTCATACACCCCGAGCCCCTAACTGAAATTTTTTATTGGATGTTCAATTCTTTCACCATTCTTTTGCATCAACATTGCTGATATATTATCAATATTTGTAAATGCATAAAATATGAAATATCTTGAAAAATTAGGGTTCACGAGTGTGGGTTCTTAGGTAATGGCTTGCTTGATAGCCTTAAATGTTGATTTACCTTCATTTGACCAAGTGAACATTTGGTTCTTCTTTAGCATGGCAGTGATGGGTTTGACCAATTTTGCAAAACTAGGTATAAACCTTCTCACAAAGTTTATTTTCCCAAGGAAACTTTGGATTCCCTTCTTATACTTTGGTAAGGATAAGACCAAGATGGCAACTATTCTATTAGGATTAATAGCTAATCCTTGTTTTGAGATAATATGTCTGAAGAGTTTTCCCTCATAGACAAAAAATACAAATTTCTTGGGATTCAAAGAGATCCTATACTATCTTCATCTCTCAAAAATTAACCTCGGGTGGTCTATGTGTTTATTGGCATCCTTGGAGAAAATTGTGATGTCATCCAAGTAGACCAACACCATTTGATTTGAAAATCCTTGGAAGGCCATGTCCATTGATCTTTTAAAAGTGGCCCCAGTATTTGATAGGCCAAAAATAATATTTTGATAATCATATGTGCCCCATTTGGTGATGAAGGTAGTCTTGTACTAATCTTCTTTCTTTACTAATACTTGGTTATAACCTGAATATCCATCCAAAAGACAAAAATGTTCAGAACCTACAACTATTTGAATAATATACTCCATAGATTGTAAAGGGTAATGGTCCTTTAAGGAGACCCTATTCAGATCTCTAAAGTCAACACATAGCCTAATCTCCCCACACTTTTTCCTTATAGGCACCAAATTGGCTACCCATGATGAGTGCTTGATGGGAAAGATGATCTTAGATTCAATTAACTTAGTCAAATCTCTCCTCATACATTCTATTTGGGGTTAACGAGCCTTTATTTTTGCCTCACATGTTTAGCATTAGCCTCTAGTTCTATAGTATGTTGGGCTAAATTTGGATCAAAACCTTTCAGATCACTAGATTCCCAAGAAAAAATATCTGAATATCCCTTACAAATTTCAATGAAAGCATGCCTTTATGCCTCATTATTTACCTTCCCAAGCTTGAGGAGCTTGTCCTTAAAAATAAGGACTATATCATAATTTTCTTCATCGATTGACATTACTAACTTATATTTCATCATATGGTCTCCTTCATGGAAGAGACTCTCAAGTGTGACCAGCCCTTTAGGGTTTTTGTTAGACTTCAATTGAACAATTTGATCCTCATATTGATGTTAAAATTTACCTTGGTTCATTGAGGAAAAATCTACTTCCTAATACAATAAATACGCAATTTTTTTGTCATTTTTGAAGACTTGCTAGTTGGCTTCATTATCTGGTACTAATGGCCTCACCATCACCTTGACATGTGGCAAAACCTTGGCCTCTTTTAGCTTACTTGGAATATCAAACTAAGCTCCCATAATTTCCAACCTGTTAGCATGTTGGTTCTGATTCCTTGGCATAGCTTGAATGTTAAAGGCTTCAAAATATTCAATTAGGTGTGACACTCTATTTTTTTAGGACCTCATCAAAGGATTCTTTGTGATGTTTTAGCCTCTGACCTAATGCACTATCAGTTCACTATCCCCATATGCTTGCAATCTTTTGATTCCCCTCTTATTGGCTTATTAGAGGCCATGAATTAGGTCTTCATATTCTGCTGCATTAGAGGAGAAACTAAAATGGAAACTATAAGAACAAAAATACTTATCATCTAAAGGATAAACCAACATTGCCCCTATACCTACTCGATTTTTCCTCCTCGAACCATCAAAGAAAAACATTCACAAATAATTAAGGTCTTCTTTAGGTCTAATGACGAAAGGCATGAGTTGATTTTATTCAAGTAAAATATATACACCCATGTTTCTTTCTTCAACACCTTCTAAAGTTTTGAGAAATTGATTGTCCCCCTATAGCTCATCCAAGAATATGTCTAGAATCTCCTTGGGATAAGTATTCAATTCTTGACCAATTTTAAATTCATCCTCATAGAAGATAGTACAATTGAGTGTTACGTTATTTGGCTTATGGGGGTCAATGTGAAATTGTGGCATGGGCTCAACCTTGATTGATTCCTTAGTCCCATACCTTGTTCTGAATGCCATGTATGACCAATCTATTATGACATAGCCTCCTATATTTGTTGTGAATTCTATAGAAAGGCATAACATAAAGTAATTAGTTACATCAAGGACCAACACATCCTGAGCCACTAAAACACGATGACAAGCATACAGGGTTAGACTTAAATCCTTGACAATACCACATGGCTTTGTGGAAGAACCATCAAGTTTTAGAACTCCCTTAGCATGTGGCTCATATTTGAGGCTCAGTTGATTAGCTATAGACTTTGGCATTACTAAAGTGATACCTCCACTCTCTACTAGTAAATTCTACACCAAGGAATCTCCAATGATTAATGAAATATAGAATAGAGGGGATTCGACCACCTTGCTTGATCCTTCTCCCAAAGGACCTTGGGTTGCATTGGTAAGGAACTTGGTTTCTTTTCTTGGTTTTTTTATTGCAATTGTGGTAACACCTATTTTGGACAAACCTTCTGGAAGGATATCCACCTGACTAGGCATGGAAAGCATGTCCAACACTGGCATAAACACACTAGATTTCTTCATCTACTCAATAATGTTGATTGGTGGACAACCAACCTTTGCATGTGCTTTGGGGCCCACTATTGTTGCTTGTTGAATTTGTGAGATTTGTGGATCAAAACCTTTCTCCTAATTTTTATTTTTAGGATGTGCAATGACGTTTGGAGTGATAGCAAAATCATTAGGCTTAAACAATAAAGGAGTAATGATAGGAGGTTATTTGAATGATTCTTGATTACCATCCATGTTCCTTCTTTTGAACCTTGTATTAGTGACCACCAAAATGTATGTTTGGCCAAAACTAGCCTATTTATTGAGTGCATATCACTCTTCTTTCTCACTGATGACCATTGTGCCATCTGGTTGGTTTGATACCTGATTAGATCCTTGGTCTTATAGAGGCTGCCCTAGTTTTTTCATCATGGGGATCTCTATGTTTTAAGCCATTATGGTTTGATTATATCCATGGGAAATAGCTTACTTCTATTGGTCATTGAATGACTAGTCAAAACCATTACTTAAGATAATGGATTGCCCAAAAGATTTATCCCAAGATATGGTCCCTTTAGCCCCTTCATCCATATTATTTTGAACAAGAACCAAGGAGTTGGAAAAGCCTACAACATTTGCGTTATAGTTGCTTTATTTATTGTAGCCAAGATGTCCTTGCCCTTGCTCACAATTTTGGTTTTGGAAATTTCCCTTAAAGGGTGGTTTATTCTATTTATAATATTGTTGTTAAGGTTGATATGAAGATTGATAAGGTTTGTTGAATTGAGATTGCTACCTTTTAACATTTACCACATCATTTCCCAAGGATTGGAGCATGCTATTAGGTTATATGTACTTTTTTGACTCTTTGGAATCACTTGATCTACTAGTGGTTCCATTTTCTTGCTTAGGTGGAGGTATGGCATAAATTGTTGGAATTGGAAGAATAACATCAAGTGGGGGAAATAATTATAGGGGTCATCTGATTTCAAGGAAAATAGGCATTGGCGGTATAGGATCAAGCTTTCTAGCCTAAAATAGGCAATTTTCTACTTTAATAGCCACCTCATAAACATTTGGAAATATGTCCCCTCCCATGGATTGAATCATTACATCTATATCACTATTTAGAGCCTTCAAGTAGTATAGGAACACAAAGTTAGGGAATGATCTAACAGAGGCTAGAATTCTATCCTAAGCTTTTTGTAATCTTGTGTTGAAGTCTTGCATGACTTCATGGGGGGCTCTCGTGATTGTGGTAAGTTGTTCTTCTAGTGAGAAATGGTCACTCTTATCTACAAATCTATTACACAAGGCCACTCCTAGCTGATTCCATGATTGAATAGAATTAGGATCTAAGCCTCTATACCTATCTAATGATTTTTCGTTAAAAGATACAACTAACAATTTAATAGTTATATTTTATACAATGACATTATGGATATTGTAAAAACTATCTATGTCATTGATGTGTTCAATAGAGATTATGGCTTGGTCTCTTATAAAATATGGGATGCTTTTGAGAGATGCTAATGGCATGAGACTGTATTATGGTAGATTCAAAGGACTTTGGCCCCTGAAGCCTACAAAAGCTCTTTGGAGAATCATAGCAGTGAAAGGGCCCAACAAAGGTCCTACAGAGGTAGATTTTGGAAATGGTTTAGGAGAAAAGTTTCCCATGTATGGGTGAGTGTTAGAAAATCTTAACATTCTTGATGAGTTTGAAGTTAATTCAACAAATTTAAAAGGAATGCCTCTAGAAGTTGATTTTGTAGTCACCTTTGGCATGAAAAATAGTTATTGTTATACTACTATATTTATTGAGTCTTCTTTGGAGTCACCAAATACTGAAAGATGAAAGCTATAACAACTATAAATTGATCAAACTAGCATCAAACATAACCAATCTTCCTCAAAAGTGGTCCTACTAGGCATGCCAAAAACTGTTGTAGGCTAGAACTTCACCCTTGTCAGAGATTTTTTTAGGATCTCTCACTCCCAACAAAAATATTGGAACAACCAATGGCTACAGGTATCCTATAATTAGGTTGAACCTCTAGGATTTTTTATGAGGATAGCTCCTTATATGATTCGCTTTAGCTTATTTCCCACACTAAAATTTACTACTAACTAAGGAAAAGGGAGAGAAAGATAACATGAAAGGGGAACCAAAGCTAAGGATGGTGATGCACCAAATATGAAATGATCCACTTTCAACTTGGAAATCATAATGGCTACTAATGAATTCAACCAAGACACAGACTAATCTGATCCTATCTCAAGGCCACAATCATAAATATTTAGTGTGGAGGTCAAAGGTAAACCCTATAATTTAAAGGCGAGACAGAAATAGGCCTATATGGGACACTATATACTTATGACACTTCAAGAAGGCACCAATGTCTAACACTTCACACAACCTACAAAGAACCAATATAATTAAAGAAATATATGTAGAGAACCAATAAATGATGAAAATAGGCATACATTTGCATGTTAAACTCCAATAATGTCCACTTGAATTCAAACTAGAATCATAAAATTCATCTCATTGCTTCAAGACAATGTTACAAGGTAATTTTGACAAAGTAACTATATCACTAGTTGAGGGATCTCTTTTTATACTCAAAAGCCTCTATATATAGTAGAAAGGGATGAGAGAGGAAGGAAGAGGGGAGCCTATTCGATACATGATAGCTATGTTGCTACCTTACTAGAAAGAATGTTCCACCATTTTTCTTTGTAAAAATGATACTTTATTTTTCATAATAACCTCGAGCCTCCTCATTAGTCAACACAAATGCTAGAAGACAATAACTTCCCCAAGTATTATTTTAATACCTAAGCTACCTTTTATAATCATGTAATTTTCATATATCATCCCCATGCCATTTTTTACTTGTCTTGCATGTATAAGGATAGATTCCCCATAACTTTGAATCTAGGTTGATCCATGTTATTTCTCCATTGATCGGCCACTTGTAAAAGGTGATGGCCATGTCAAAGGACAAGGAACTCTCCATTAATTTCACCTACCATCTCCTACCTTGAAACCTAGACTAGATCTTTCCTATAGATGGAAAACCAATCTAAGGACATTGGTTTTCCTATATCCATTTATGCCAATGTAAGTCTATATAAATCCAAATGGTTATTTATAGGGGTTTAAGTTTTGACATTTATGGGCCCACCATGGGATATTTGAATCCCAATTGCTATTTTATGATCTTGAACTTTGATACTAGCGTGAACGTCGTGTTTCCATTAGACACTTTCTTGTAGACCTTTTTCTTTCGAGTAATTACTTGAACAATTTTTATGCACTTTTTTATCAAAGGAATTAAACTTCAAACCTTTTGAGAATTACCCTTCATATTTTGAAAAGTCTTTTGGAGAAGTGCCCTTTCTGAAGGAAACGTACCTTTTAGCCACTTTGAAAATGTACCTTTCCAAAGGGAAAGTACCCTTTGGAACCTTTTTAAATTTCCTTTGGATTTTAAAATCAACTGTCAGTTTTTTGGAAGAGACCCTTTGGACAAATTTGCTTTGGAAATTTATTCAAAACTTGTTCTTGGTACACTTTTTGAGGTAAAAATCCTTTAGGATTTTTGTTTCAAATAAATTTTTTAAAACAATTCTCTTGAAACTTAGCCAAAAAAACCCCAAATAAATCTCTTAAAAGAAATAGGTCTTAAGAGAAATTATTGTGAAATAATTTCCCTAAAAGAATTTAATCTTTATATTTTGTTTCAAACATTTTGTCTGAAATAATTATCCCTTTAGAAACTTTGTCTCGGACAACTTGTCTGAAAGAATTTAACACTTAGCCAAAAAAGAGTCCGAAAAGAATCTATCTTAGCAAAGAAAAGTCCTAAAAAATTCCAAAGTAAAAACTTAGCCAAAATGGTTATGTACTTAGCTTTTCTAGGGTCTGTAAGCCTTTCTAGACTAGTTCATGAAAATGTTGTTTGACCTTCAAGATTTATAATTTTGCTTAGCTTAGTCATCTAGGCACAAGCTTGGTATGTGAGCCAAAAAATTGGCCAACAGGAATGAACTAGAAATATAGATTACTCATTATATAGGAATAAATTATATACTTGTTCTATGATCAATAAGTCATCTTGAAGAAAATTAGGTGTTGTGCTAATGAGACCAACAAATCTATTACTAAGCTTTAAATGTGTACTACACAGTTTTTTCGATTTTTTTTTTTATATGCAAATATGCCTCATAATCTTTTATAAAATTTTATTTGATCTTATTTTAATTGATAGGATAAATATATATTAAATAAATTTTCCATAAAACACAAGAAAATGAGAAGAGATTAAAAAAAATTGTTACAAAACCTCAAAAGATGTACAACTACATTACTTACATGATAGAATTTGACTCCATGTAATTCTTGTGTAATGGAAATGGAATGTCAAACAAGGTCTTCAACCTTATCTACATTAAAAGTGGTGATAAAACTACAGAAAAAAATTCTAAACCTATTTTGGTATAATATAATGATGTAAAAATAATGGCCAAAGGTGTCTCAATGTGGAAGTTCCTTCTCAAGTTAGCAAAATATTTTTATCAGTGGAAGACACTAATTTTTGGAAGGATTATTATGTGATTCGTTTTTAGTAAATGACTAGGAATAATCTGTATAAATAGGAAAATTTAAGACATCACACAAGGAATGGTTGACCATGAAATTATTGATAAGAAAAATAATGAGCATGAAAAATTAGGTTGACGTGGAAGAACCCACAAAAAAAATGGGAATTATTTTGTATCTTATAAAATATGCAAAAGAAAGATTTGGAGATAGACTCGTGACCAAAGAATCCATACCATGATAGACGAATTATTAAGAAAGGTGTAAAGCTTAAAATATATGTAGATAAGCCTCAAAATCTTAAATTAATATATACTAAATATATCTATAATGTATAAAGTGAGACATGTCTCCTAAATATACACAAATATAGAAAAGTGGACCAAGTGTGCAAAAAATTGCAAAATATGTTATCAAAAAATGTACCTATACTAAATGTGGGTGTATAGATAATGTCCTAACTTTGATGTATGTATGTTAATGTTTGTAAATAAAAGTTTACAAAGAAGTAATTGAAGTAATACCTTGACTTACCTAGTAAATAAATAATGAATAAAATTATTCTTAAGGTAGGATCCATCAACATAGATTTGTTTTATGTTTTAAAATATGCCATATCTAAAACAATTCATAGTCATAATAAGTACCCAATGTTGAATTAATGGGAATTTTAAATAATTTTAAAAACATAAATTGAAATGTGGGTATGATAATTATTACCTAGTGGTACCAATGTCACCACAAGTAATAAAAAATCAAAACTATAATCTAAGGATAAATTAATTTTTTAGTTCTATAAATATTTATCCCTTTTATGGAATTATTACACCCCAACACACTTATTAAAAAATTAAGTACACAACTACACCTTTCATTGTGCTTTCAATTCTATCAAATTCACTCAACCTTGTTTAATCCATAATTTTGGTCAATATTTTTTTATCCATCATAAAAACTAAAATATTTGTATAAACTCCCCTCTTTTGAGGTGATTGATTGGAAAAACTTATAATTCAATAATTAATCTCAAAATAAAGATTAAAATTCATTAAAAAATCATAAAACATAGATATCCAATGTTTCAAAATACATAAAAATCATACCAATTGCATGTAAACATCACAAAACATAGTTATATAAATCTATGTAAAATGTTATTACATAAAATTTCATCATGTAAAACTCAATATAAGTGTGGGAATCTTCATATTAGGGTAAAATACATGAGAAGATGGGGAAAATGATACCCTTATATAGTCTAAAATATGAGACATTTACAAGTGTTGTGTCCAAATGAAACCACATGGTATTGATAACATTGTGTAATTCTTAAAATAGGAAATTAAAAACTAAATAGTGTTCCCCAATGAAAGTTATATATTCATAAAGAATATTTATAATAATAGTACCTTAATATGATAAATAGTATGATACCCCCAATTATAAAAATAAAGAAGAGATAACTTGTTTTCTCAAGCTTCACAAATGTTCCCTTATTAGTGCTAGATAAAGTAATTATGTAAACACAAGTATTATGCAACCATATATACACCTTAGTAATGGTGTACACCTATTAAGGATCATATAAATATAGGAACAAAGGATAATAATACAACAAATAGTAACATTTATGGTAAAAACCATGGGTCTAATATAGTAAATGCATAATATATAACATGGTAACAGCCACAAACAAGTAGGAATCTCTATAGGAAATTTTCATGTAAGAAAAAATGACTCAAAGCTCATGTCAACACAAAAACTATATAATATTACATATACAAGGATGAAATATAAAACATGATTAAAATACTCATAATCATACACATGAAATAAATCCACCAAGCATAGGCATACAAGGTAATAAATAATGTAATAATCACAATGTAAATGTCCATATAATACATATGATGGAGGTACTATAAAGATATGATATGATAAATTTAAATTAGCCCAATGTGATAAATTAAAATCAATAAATACATCAATGTAAAATATATTGTATGAAGATGCCCCTAAGCTAGGTAAATCCACCGATATGATTATAACTTGCAAATCATGCATGTAATCTAGGTGGAGGTGAACCTCCACCAGATGTCAAAGCATAATAGTCTATCCCACTTTTTGGCATAAAGAGGACACATACACTTTCATCTTCTACTGAAAATATCTGGAGTTTGGGTTATTGAGATTAGTATAAAAATAACTTTTAGACTATATATACAAACATTTAGTACATATACATTTTTCCAATTTTTCTAAAAGTCATTAAGTATTTTTTAGTATTTAATTTTTAATTTTTTTTACTATTTTTAGGGCCAGTTAGTGGGACACATTATTATATTGCACTTGTGTAACCATGATAAGTAAATGTGTAAAGCATGGATGTTAGAAACCTCTATCATAAGTATATAAGCATGATATTTAACCATTGATAAAATATTTATTTATTTTTGTTATTTATTATGTTTTTTATTTTTTAATTTAATAAAAAAATGACAAGGAATGCATACAAGAAGAATCAAGAAAATACCCATTGATTAAAATAGGGGGGGTGTGGGGGGTCAGCGGGGATAAACAAACCATGCATAAATAGGTTTTCCAAATGGGTGAAAATAAATAATAAGGATAAAAAGAGGATTCTAAACAATTTGTAACTTTCCTCATAACTCAATGTATTTTAGGAAGTAACATCTTTGGTTTGGTAGGTAGGTGGGTGTGTGCGTGTGTGTTTTGAGGATTGGAAAATATTTCTAAGTGTTTACAATTGGAAAAAAAGTAAAGGGCAATGGACAATGCAATATATCAATAAAT
>JARHVA010005465.1:147500-197500 GCA_037957365.1 Torreya grandis | reverse complement strand
ATGTTTGTAGCTCTTAATAAGTTATGAAATTTAATTCTTTTGTAAACGTGTGTAGACCTATATGTCTATATCCGTGAATAAGATATGCTTCTCAATACCTGTATAAACCTTTGTAGACCCATATGTCTGTATATCTAAATGTAAGTATCTGTGTTGAAGAAGTCTATGCATATTTCTCCCTAGCTTTTGGTGGGAGATTTGACACTTCGATGATGATATGTCAGCAAAAGTGATAAGGATCAATTATGTTAGTGTTTAATTCATAATTTTGATGTTGTATTCAGTTTGAACAATGTATTGATTGTGTCATAGTTTGGTAACTTGGTGTGTGGTTGAATAGGTACTTTATTTTTTTATGGTTAATAGAATGTCATTACTTTTGTCAATTTTCCATTGTTTTGGAATTTTATAGTAGTGATAGTATCATCATTTATTATGATATATGGGAGTGGCATCCCTATTTCATATTGGATGCATGAAATAGTGTATGACATTAAATGTCAAGGAGTAATATATTATTGGGGTTAGACTATGTTGGCTCATCCATACATGGACCAGTAATATTTTACTCAAGAGATGAGTGGTGGAGGTATCGATGCATCAAAAATGTTTCCTTGTTGGGCATACGAGCATATAATTGTAAGTATGCTAATGCCACATCCACTGGATGGATGCTCTCACCTGTAGGTATTTAAAACTATATGGACTAGGATAGTGCATGCTTTGAGTATGAGTACTACCTACTATAGATGGTTATTAGATAATATGAGAGTAGAGAATATTATTTAAAGACCCTACAGGGGATAGTAGGGATGGCATGAGGATATCATTCAATTTATGTTAATTTAAGTGAGCTATTAGGTACATGATTGGTGGGATAATTTATATGATGAATTATAGTATGAGAGGGTTACCCTCTATATTATTGTCATACTAGATATTCCCTTTTAACTAGTAGTTTGGTTGAGGAGCTCTAGGTCTCTTTTGAGGATGTGGAATAGGCATATGGCATTGATCAAGATCTAGAGATCAATGTACTAGATCAACATCTACAAATCAATGTACTAGAAGTGGATGATGCTGGGGTGAGTGAGGAATACTCATCCTAGTATAGCATGCATAAGTGGTCACCTTAATTCCCAAGGGATAGGATGGTCACAAAGGAGGTAGTAGATGTAGATCCTATAAGGGTCTCGGATGGTATGTTAGATAGTTGGTTTATATGTTCTATGTAATATGTAATCATCTATTTTAATTTAAAAAGAATTATAATTAATTGTATGCAAAATTATAAGCACCATAAATTATTATTATCAATACATGACCATCGAGTCGGTGCTTCATGAGTTGACACAAGATATTCTAGATGATATCATGGATGATGGATTGATGGAGTGGGACACCAATGTAGCTAGAGTACATGCTCATTTATTTGATCATGCAATGATAGAGACTACAACATATAACCAAGAAATAATAGATAAATATGAGTTACATTTTGATCTATAGAGGTAGACTATTCCCTCTCTTGATGCTCTAAGTGACGTGAATAACCATATAGTGGATGAGTATATACAAGTTTAGTGAGAGTATGTTTAGTGTAGGTTTGAGTTAGTTATGTACCGAGAGAGAGAGAGAGAGAGAGAGAGAGAGAGAGAGAGAGAGAGAGAGAGAGAGAGAGAGAGAGAGAGAGAGAGAGAGAGAGAGAGAGAGTAGGCATAGATATAGATCCATGTCTCATAGAGATCGTGGGGCCTCTAGTTCTAGTGTTTATGTGTCTGAGAATGAGAGTGAGGGAGTTGATCCCAATAATCATGTTCATATCATTGAGTGATGTCTCACATTTGTATTTGAGATGATGTTATGACTTATATATATATATATATATATATATATATATATATATATATATATATATTGTAGTTTGGCATTTTTTACTGATATTTGGATGTAGTTAGATTGTGTAATTTGGTATCTGTTTAAATTTACTTATTTATTTGAATGTTTTATGTTTTTAGTTGTGTTTCCATTGGAGTAATGATAATTATTATGTATATGTATTATGAATGTTTTAATCATATGTGGAGGAGATTTAAGCTTGTGTATTGCTAGATGGTGTTTGTTTCTTAATTGTTTATATTTCATAGTATGTTTGCATATATACCTTATGATGTAAAGATTCCCTATTTTAACCTTGATGGAATGGAGAACCAATGACCATAATTTTCATGTTGTGTTGGTGTAGACATAAAATATTAAATTGGAGTTCCATATGATGCATTGATAGTGGAGAACTATGTAGACTTGTTGGGAAAATCTTGATTAGTTTTCAATCTCAAACTACAGTTTGAATTGCCTAATTTTATGTAAATATCTTAAGTAGTGTTCGAACTTAAGTTGGATTATGATATTTGTATTGATTTCCATAAATATTTATTAGTTGTTAAATTAAAGCTGGATATTGATCTCTATATTGATTTCCATAAATATTAATTAGTTGTTGAATAGAAACATTAGCCTTGGGTTGATATTTATCCCAAAATATCTTAATTGGTTAATTCATAGGAGGTGCATTATGAGCTCTATAGTTGTTCCCAAATATTTTTATTGGTGTCGATACTAAAATTATGCCTTTGCATATGTAGTTTTTTCAAAATATCTCAATTGGTGTACACACTGGAGGTGCATTTTAAAGTTTGTAAATTGGTTACCATCATTGGTGAAGTTATGATGAAGGACACTACTAATAAATAATTATCCTATAAATCATAGGGTTCATAAAATGAGTAACCAATGGTTACTTGAAAGGAACATCCTAGGATAACTCTGTTGTAAAGGAATAAGATCCAAGCAAGTATGTTGAATAGGAGCTTGATGAACCTTATGTGAAATATATGATGCCTCTAATAACAAACTAATCAATGTGGGCTCTAAGTGCATATAAATTATCATATACATGTCCATTAATTTGGTGAAAATAAAAATAATACTTATTTGGTACATGGTGTAAATGGTGAGGTGTATGATGAGTAGTTAAAGGAAGTGTAATCATCATGTTATCTATTACTGTAATCAAGATGTCACAAGGCCCAACCTTATCTTAAAATTTTACAACCCCTCTAGGTATATACTATGTGCTACTCATGATAAGTTATTTTATGTAGAGTGGATATTTTATTTCCACTTGTTTTTTAGTTAGAAGTGTATTAGGATTTTATACCAAATTCGATGACTAAGGTTATTAAGGATCTAAATACAAATCAACCTTTGACTCTGTAATAGTTAATCCCAACTATGCCTTTAATGAGATATTTGAATTTCATATATGTCTAAATGATTTGGATTTTTTATATGTCAATCTATCCTTGAGATGATAAATTAAACCTCTAATATTGGTGTATTGCACTTATAAATCCACTAGTCGAGAAATTAACCTATGTAAACAAATTCTTGACCATATAATGTACTATAAGGTAGGATTTATCTTGCTCTAATGTAGTGAAATCAATCTCTCATTTGTAACTAGAGGTCTCTTATTCTATATATAA
Organism: Torreya grandis; assembly: GCA_037957365.1. Classification (NCBI taxonomy): domain Eukaryota; kingdom Viridiplantae; phylum Streptophyta; class Pinopsida; order Cupressales; family Taxaceae; genus Torreya; species Torreya grandis. Next base: position 193,952 of record JARHVA010005465.1, on the reverse strand, counting down.
CACCTGAGGAAGACCAACTCTATCTCCTCTTATGTATGTAAAGATGCACTAGGAAGTATATGACAAAACAATTCTAATGTTTTATCTTTTAGTGATTTTTTAAATACTTATATTGGGATTAATTTGTTTGTAACATGAACCATGGCTTTCTCATAAGCTTTAATATGTAAATATGGATTGCCTTGTCCATCAAAATTAGGTAACAACGGTATCTGAAATTTATGTGGTAACCTCGTAGTTACAATTATACATGGAATAGGATTATAATGGATAACATTATTATCATCCTAAGATCTATATGCATCATTATCCAAAGTGAGAGGCTATACTTGGATTTTTAAAGTAACCACAACATGCATGAACTAAATTAACACTTGTGAAGGTATATTATGATTATCAAGGGGTTGATTTAATTCTTGAATTTTATTATTTGTTTTAGCCATTAGTATATAAGATTAAAATTATTATTTAGGAAGAGTCAGTGTGCTCTTAATAACCTTTGGATGTGTGATACCTTGGACCTAGTCAGAGGCAAATTATATATCACTATCATTTGGGTTTGTTTGATAACTAGGTTCTATTGTTGTAAGGGGGGTTGAGAGAAATTCAGTGTTATCTTTTGTATTGTTAGTTTGAATAGAAGGTACATTATTTCCTAGTGAATGAAAATTGTGGACATAAGAATAATTATGTGTGTGTGTGTTTTAACATGTGATCTAATGTTTGGTTAAATAATAGAAATATGTGATGTAAGATAATAAGTATAATTTATAGATTCTATGTCATCCTCATAATAATCACAAAATCATCAGTATCCCATTGTTCCTCAAAATCTGAATTTATTTCATTTTAAGAGGTAAGAGTAGAATAAGTATCATTCACATGCTCATTAAGATAAGGAAAATGATAAGATTTTATCTTTTCACTACTATGCAATGTATCATCTTGTGTAAGTGTATTGTAAGGTATTTGTGAACTCATCATTTTTGAAATGCAAGCATGATTATCATTTTCAATTTGAGTATCAAGGGAAGTATGAGTAAAAATACTATTTTATTTTTGTACATTATGACATGTAGGGTAAGAGTTTTAAACATGTGCATTATCAATTTGTGGAAAAGAATCATTGAATTAAGATTGAAATGTGAATGAAGGTGATAAAGGAATTTCATCTACCTTAGTTTGTGTATTTTGAATAGTAATTGAGAAGGGTAAATAAGATGCATTATTTTGATTTACATTATTTGAATCATGTAAAAGTGATTTTCATGTAGTGCACTTATATTGATTTATTTTAAACAATGAAGTAGCAATATTAGTTGATAAATTAGGATCACATTGTAATAAAACACTACCAATAAGAGGTTCTTTTGGTATTATGTTGTTAATTTGAGTTTTAGGAATAAGATAAGACCGAGAGGAAAGAGAATATGATTTATCTAATATATCCTCATCTTTAATTTTATTTTTTTATTCATAATAATCCTTATATCCATCATTATAACACTAGTCATCATAGTCATTATAAATGAAATAATTATTATGCTCTAATGTACAATCTTGAAAACTTATCCATTCATTATTATAATCATGAGAAAAATTCAATATTGCATCAAGTGGATGAGGGGTAGAATACTTTTTATATGCCATTTTAAACTTGTGAAAGAATATAATGTAAATAGTGAATAGTGAAAACATAATAAGTAGAATATTATCTAGCATAAGTATGTGTGCAATGTGTGAATTTGTTGAATAAAGATTGTAATAGAAACTAGGGTTGTTTTGGAAACACTAGTTGATAATGTTTATGTGTATAGGCACCTAATATGTGAATCTAATGTTTGAAGTGAGGCTTGTGTTTTATGTATTTAAATTAAATTAAATAAATAAAAACCTAGTATTAAACTTAATTAAATTAGCTAGATTAATCCAAAAATTCAGAAAATAAGATTTTTGTAACTCTAATTTAATGAGAAATTTTTAGAAGATAAACCCTAAGAAAAATTACGTATTTTGAATATATGTTCTAAGTAACTTGGGTTCACCAAAAGTTTTAATTGTTTAGGTTTTTACCATGTAAATCTTAATTTTAGTTAAAGGGATGGGTCAGTATTATATCTGGAGTAAATTTAGAATTAATTAATTTTACGTATCTTTCCCATAACATTAATTATAGGGAACATTTGGACTTATCTAGATATGTACGTAGTTTCTCATGGATCTAAATACTAGATGTGACTAAGCAGGCAAAGAAGAATATTTGGTCTATAGACTATTTTTTTAGATCTCGTTTAGGAAATTAGTGCCCCACTTAAGACAGTAGCACCATGTGATGTGAATGTCCAAACCTAGTGTTAGTGTCCATCCTATAGTGACTATCTACAACTTTTATAGAAGTTGGAGGATTTATTGAGGGTCTTATAGGTGGTTTAATATTGTAAGAGGGCTCATCTATGTCAATTTTTCATCTGATTTTTCTTCTAAACCATAAAGAATACCTACACAAATAAACAATGAAATAATTAAATGCAAAAGGAAAAGAAAAACTTGGTTGTGGGATGTTATAATTGCATGGATTAAAACCCCTAATATCTTGGTGAATGCCTACATTAACCCTAATGATAGGGGTCTTAAATCACATGTAGTTATTGCTTAGGGAATGTGCACCATCAATTTGAATGATATGTTATGATGAATTTTGCCTATGCCCTCCTTTAATTAAGCACACAAATGTCTAAGTGTGAATGATGATTAGTATGTAGACTATTTGTGTTGTATTATTGATTGATTTTATGTAAATAAGTGTCAAAATAGTAAGTATTATATTTAAAATGCCTTGTGAGGATCTTTATATAGAAGGATCTTTCTTATGAATACAATACCTTGTTATCTAGCTAACCTATCATGAAAAACATATTAAAAACATAAAATAATTGTCACAAATGGGTTGAGATTCAAACACAAGTCAAAGGGCCCATTAGACACTGAAGGCAAAAATCCACAGTATCACAATGTGATGGTATTATCCTAAAAATTATGCTAATATTGAAATACTAAGAACATAGAAAAAATTAAGGATGATAGGTTAAGGGCCCTTTGGATTGGGAAAAGGTAAATAGTGACTAATGGGGGTGTTAAAAAAATGATAAAAATAGAAAATAAATATAAAAAGACTCAAGGTAAAAAAATGCGATCAAGGAGTATAACCATCACTATGACCCTTTGTGTGGAAAAACAACAAAATACATAGTAATTATAGATGTTTGACCAAATTAGGGTATCTATAGATACATATTTAGTGATAAATCAAGGGGATGATTAAATTTAGATCAACTGTTTACACTTCCAAAATTTTTGTAGGTTTCTAATCCATCAATGCACTTAGGCTTTTAAAGATAACAAAAGACAAACAATAATTTTTGTGTTATAATTAAAAGTGAGATATCTTATACTAATCAGTAGACATATGTACAAAAAGTGTAACAACTATTATTTCCATCTATCAATATGGATGACTATTTGGTCAATATGTAAACATTTAATCTAGATAAGTTCTAAAATATTTAGCTAATGGCATAAAATAGTATTATCTATTGTGTTTTGATTCATTAAAATAATTATATGTTATGGCCATCTTCACATAGGCAAGGCACAATCATTTACTAAGGTGATTGTTTCTATGTCAAAATTTAGAAACACCATTTTCAAAATCAATTCTGTCATAATTTGGTTTTAATATTGAAAATGGTAGTATTTTTCCTGGGGAGAGGGTGGGCGGTGCACCTGCAATGATACATTTCACATTCATCTTTGACAAAAGGCATAGATTCAGTAAGCTATAAACAATGATCCCATATATGACTTATTTCACAAGGAATTATTGAAATTCCATGGTGTCTATTTATTGGGAAATACCTCCACTGGTTCCTCCTGAACATCACTTTCTATAGCTAAAACATATTCTAAAAGGACATCTTCACTATTGTGGGATGGCTTCCCTATGGAAATAAAATGAATGGAGGAGGATGAGGGTTTAGTGAAATTAAAATATTCTAATGTTATTCCATTAATAATATGATCATACACTCAGTAAAGTAGGATCTCATGAGGTATGATCTAAAAACATACCTGATTTTCTTAAGAACTAATTTTTGCCAAAATTCTATAAGCAAGGTAGGAAGTGCTATCTAAATAAAATCTAGTATTCCAACAATTCGATAGATGCCATGAGAAATGACAGTAATATTATAACTCTTTATACCACATTTTGTATTTTTATAGCTATGAGCCTGTAGATCTATGGGAGTTTTCATTTACGGTAGAGATGGCTTAGACTCATGGCCTGCAATGAAATCGATTTAGTACCTGTATTCTCTTTTATTTTTTTTAGGTTTCCTTCCATTCAAAAATATTTATTTGTTTACTTATTTATTTTAAATTTATGTGTTTTTAGAATTTAATTGAATATAAATAAACAAGCACAAATGTAGTGTGGGTGTGGGATCATTAAATTTGACATAGGTGGCACTAAAAAAGAATAGATTCCTAGATTATTGTATTAGGTTTTGGTCCAGGAAATTTTTAGGAGGTGAAAATTATTTTAAAAGTATATAATGGTTTGATTTAATAAAAAAGCAAACTCAACTATTTTGGGCTCCACATTGGCCTACCAAATGGTGGAAACTCTATTATTCTTCACAAATGGAGGAGATATGATATTCCATCTCTGGTTAAGATTTTCAAAGGGCACCTACTATGGTGATAGCAAATTTTACCTGATTTTAATCTTTTAATAATCAAAATTTTTAGATGCTTGCTTCCTACTATTTGTTTTCATTTTTTAAGAATTAATTACTTTGGAATGCATATCCTTTACCTTGAATTTTTGTTAGTTTTGAGAATTTTAAGTAAATATATTATTCCCAACTCAACTCATAATACAAGGTCCATCTTACAAAGTGGAATTATTATGCCATATCCTCTTCCTAGTAGTCAGTCTTAAAAATATTTATTTCATTTTAAGCATTTTTAGTGTGTTTGTCTAGTGGGGAAATAATATATTGTATGTTGCATCTGTGAGTCCTTTTTCTTCCTTATTAGATAACATCTAAGCTTTCAAATTCTAATTGATCCTAATGGATTTTCATCTTGGCCACTATGTTTTTTTGAACATATATTTATCATTACTATTATAATTATCTCTGGTCACTATTATCAATTTGCTAGTGATTTTTTTACGGAGCTAATGGTCTTGGTATGTTTTCTTCGAATTGGATATTTTGAAGCTACTATATCATATCCTAATCGATATTACTAACATAAATTTATCTTCATCTATTGATAATTATTGTCTTCTCAAAACATTTGTGAGGTTGTTGGAAATGTCATGCTTAGTTTTTATTTCATTTTTTTAATTTTTTAACTATAAACTGATTACATATATCTCTTTTATTTTTTTTACTAGATTCATTGTTGTATTGCCTACATGCTTTAAGATTTATAAGAAAATATTAATTGGACTTATTACCACTGAATTTTGGTTAAACTTTAAGTTCTCATTTTTCATGAAAACATGGTTATTCCAGGTATTTTGCAACAAATGTTTTTTAAATGTTTCTGGTGGTTGCATCATAAATATGCCATGTCATCCATCAACTTGCAATTTTTACAGTTTAATGCCTATGATACAAAAGTAGTGATCTAATACCTTTAAGATGGGAGAAAATGATTCTCTAAATTCAAAACCAAATACATGGTTATTTGTGGGGTTAGGAAATCTTGGCTAATTATATAATGGAACTAGGCACAATGTATGGTTTCACTTTTTGTCTCATGCCTACATTTTTATTCTATAGAAAATGGCACTATTCACTTTGTTGTCTATACTATATTCTATTTATATGTTGATGTAACTTTATTTAAAAGTACATAGTTAATAGTCTACTTTTTTTAAAAAAAATTCTAACTATGGCACATTTTACAATTGACACCTTTTATGGTAGATTATTGAGAATCGTGATCATTGTCCACAAAAATGTTCATGTATTGTTAATTTCCTCTCTAGTTACTTTTCTCAATTGGGTGGTCACTATTTTCATTATGCTTCGACACTTAATGTAGAATAATCTGAATTGAGCTCATACACACTGATCATATATATTATGCAAAGAAGAAGATATTGGTATCCCTGATCATATATACAATTTTATGTTAAATATAAGGATGGATTGAGCTTATAGATACTAAGAGTTTTAATTTTCACAAATATTATTATTATTTATTTGTATTCTATAATAAAATCTATGAAGCTGGCTAATTATTTTTGCATTCTAATTGTTTAGTTTTCTATCTCTTCTTCCTGCAAGGACATGGCGCTATGTGTTATTGTTAGATTATAACACTATAACACATTTTTATAATAATATAGTACATTATATATTATATTAATCATGAATGAATATGTAACACTACTTGAATGAACATATTTATATTAAATATAATTTTAGTGTTAATGATTTAACTATTATTTTAATATTATATATTTTATCTTTATGGTTTCAAGGATTAGTTATTTATTTTTTAATTCTAACATAGAAGGCATGAGTTTTAAGTAATTTAAATTTTATATAGTCTTAGAAATTTTAGTATTACAAACTATTATTATAAATTATATAATTTAAATAAGATTATTAGGTTTGAGATAGTGTTATAGATATTAAGTGATAAATTTATATGTGATTTAATGTTTTATTATAAATTTTTGTATAAAAATAATTGTTCAACAATAAACTATTTCTATTTTGAATCAAGCTTGAAATTCATAGGCAATTCCTTTAGAAAATTTATACAAACAAACCCAAACACTACTTTTACTTCACACACCACATTTGCTAGTATATTGGTCAATGTTGACACCTCAAAGGATCTACCTAAAAATGTTGTCCTAAAAGTAGATGATTGTTCATAGTCCCAACCCCTCAACTACGAAGTATTATTGTTTCGATTCCATAGCCACTTCAACATAGGGCATTTAACCAAAGATTGCAGAAATTGTAGAAAAAGAAGGAAATATCTTGGTGGTTAGACTTCTTCACTATGCACCTCACTATAAATGCACTTTAATCCTAGAGTGATAATTTATATTCATCTTCAGATTAACCTAAACCTCCTCATGTAAATTATGATCATGATGACTCTCCTGACATAAGGGGGATTCCAAGTTAAACCTACCAACTATAGATGTGAAGGGAAAAGTCTCTCTATTGGAAACCCCTACTTGAATTAAGGGCATTAATATACTTATTGAAACACCAAGGGAAGAACCATTGCCTATGGATTCGGTGGAAGAAAAATCTCATCCATTTGAATCTTTTGAAATTTTAATACCATTAGCCATAGAATCTATGAAAGACAAGGGGGTGTGGACTAAACTGCAGAGGAAGAAAAATGGTAGAAGACCTGAGTCCAGCATGACCCTCTTTTTAGGGGGGTAGTTGAAAATAAACAAGGCATGATCCAAGTTATGCGTAAATTTTTTGGAATCATAAAATTGGAAAAAGGTTGTCTATTTCCTATTTGGTCTTTGCTGGTGATAGAGTTTTTTTACTATTTAGTAAAGGTTCTGTGGAAGACAATGGTAGGACATTAATGGTGTTTTCCTAGATATGTTGACCTACCTGTACGTTGTTTGGTCCCACATGTCCCTCCAAGGAGGGCTATTATTTTTCATTTTTAGAGTGCAAGTATAGCATAAGTAGAGGTTTGGTAGAATATTCTTTGTTTATTGTTTGTTTTTTATGGGCTACTTATCGTGGCACCCATTTCATGTTTTATTGTTATATGTTGTCTTGGTATCAGGTTCCCCTTAAACTAGTTATTTACATATATAATAAAAAATTATATATTTATTTTAAATATTATTTCTTAATAAATTTCACTATATAATCATAAATTCTATATCATAAAATTATTTTTATTGTAAATTTTTTAAAATTAATATTTGGAATAGTAGTATTTACATGGCTTCCCCTATGATAATATTGCATAATTAATATTTTAGGGACGATTTTGTGTAACAATTTTAATTAATATTTTAGAGATGATTTTGTGTAAATTTTTTTTCTAATTAATTATGTAGTCTTTTTTGTTTCAAAATATAATACATTATTTATTTATTAATTTTCTTTCTAATAAATTTGGTGTTTTTAATATATATATATATATATATATATATATATATATATATATAGCTTTTATTTTAATTAAATGTGAAATAATTACCAAAAAAATATTTGAACTTTCCATGCTAGGACTATTTTTAATTCAAAGTTAAAATATTGCATGTTTAGAAATGATTTTGATTTTAAGCATGCAAAACCACCTCTCTTAATTGTAACATTCATATTGAATGTCATTCTGGAGTGTATATGGCAGAATTATTTCTAAATTGATTATTTTTTAACTAAAACATTCTATTCAGAATTTCGAATAGGTGTGCTCTATCAATGATTGATAGCTGGTATACAGTTATGGGATGTCATTCTCATCCAATAAATGTGTAGAAGTCTAATTGTCAAAAGGAGCTCATATTTCTATAATTCAAATAATATAAATTCCAAATAAGCTATAAATTTTGATGAGAATAGGTAAATTATTTTGAAATTTTTCATTTAAAAAGTATAATTTAAATTTGTCCTTTAAATTCTATTTTAAATTTTTGAAAGTATTTGAAGTAATTTTTAATTGAAATTGTCATTTGAGAATATTAATATAAGCACGTTTAAAAAAAAATAATTGAATTTTGTAAATACAAGGCAAAATAAGGAGAGCTACTCTTTTATGCATTCATCACTGTAAAAAACTATAATTCTAAAAATCAAGAAAAATTGAGTACATTGATGTATGAGGTTTTCTTGTTAAGCTAGTATAAAAAATAAGTAAATTTTTCTTTAACATGTGCCTAGGTACCACATACCACTCTACTCTCACATATCTTAAATCTTCATTCATGTATTGATGAGTATGTAGAAATGGATAGTTTTTTCCATGTATCAATGAGTATATAGTAAGGGAAGATATATCAAGAGGTATGGTATATAAGTCTAGTGGTATAGAGAAAAAGTGATCATTTTAGAGTGGTAATAAACTAATTGGGTTTAACATAAACTCAAAACGATTCATTAGATCATGTTTATCATTGGCATAAGACTGATCAAGAAAGACAGTTTCTCATAATGCTATTGATAAATAGAGAAAACACTCATCTTCAATGATCTATGGTTTTAATATTTACGATGGGGATATACAACAAGTTGATCCAATATGGAATATAAAAGATATTCAAGCATGTAGGTAGAAAATATAGAAAGTATTGGCATTGATGAGAGCCTCAATTGAGGGAGATATGTTTCATCATATTCAAGGGTGTGGTACTCCATGGGAAAAATTTGATAAACTGAAGGATTTATATGATTCCCACTCAATGATGGAATTCATTCAGTTGTTTTTAAAGCTATTAAACCTTGAGTTGAAAAATTGTGATGTGATGAGATTGGCTTTAGAGATACATGTCATCAAGAATGATGTAGAAGGAATGGGTGTCATAATAAACATATAAATGAATACATTCATTAAATCCATTATTACCAATTATTCAACCTACATGGTGTCTTTAAAAACTAAAAATAAATTCGTGATTCTCATATTTGATCAATTGGTTAAAAATATGGAAAAAAGAGAAAAGGCTTTTGGAAAAAACTGAGTCCACAATAGGATAAAGTGTGTGTTATGTCAAATAAAATTATTCCAAAACATCCAATAAGGCCACATCCTCCAAAAATGAAGTCAATAATAAGTAAAATTATAAGCATAAGGGAAAAATATGGAAAAAAATAAACTAAAGGTTGTAAAAAATAAAATGATAAACAAAACCTCTACTATGAATAGTGTGATCGAAAATGAAGTCATGAGATTAATTAATATAGAACTCCATGGGATAAAATAAAAGAATACTATAATAAGAAAGAGGAAAAATAAAATAAAATAAAATAAAAGAGTCAAACTCTACCTAATTCACTAGTGAATGTGTGCTTCCCATTATAAATAATGAATAAAATAATGTCTTTGTTAGTTTTTCATGGTTTGATGCTTGGGTTTTACTATTTGTGCCACTCTATAAATGACATTTTAAAGAGAATTATTTGAGGATTTTATTTAATAAATGTGTGGTGTGGCATACCTCATAGATAAATCAAGTTTATAACTAAAAGGAAGAGGTAAAATATGACTCAAGTGTCTAGGGATTTCATATTTCAAACTCCAAAATTTTCTCTATCTTCCGCAATTAAAATAAAATTTATTTTCCCTAGTGATCATAAGAGAACAAGGCCATCATGTTATTTTGGATAATGGTGATGCCACTATAATGATAAAAAATCACAATATGGTCTTCTTGACTATATATCAGAAGGGAAACTAATCAAACTAAGGGTTGAGCCATAAAAATCAAGGAATTATGATCATCTCATACAAGATAGAATGTCTCCAAACATGTTGTGGCATACAATATTCATGCGCACTCACCATAATAACATACATTTAATATAAAAGAATGGTATTTTTGGCATACTGACATTACCTACAAAATCAAATGAAAAGTGTGAATCCTGCATCTTGGCTAAACACACAAGAGAATTATTTCTAAAGTCACAATGGAAAGGTGATAGAAAAATGTAACTAGTTTATTTAGACCTGTGTTCTCTTCCAATCCTCTCCACTTGTGCTCATAATAATTTCATGTCTTTGATTGATCACTACATTAGGATGACTTAGATAGACTTTCTAAATAAAAATTAGAATCTTTTGAGACTTTATAAAAGTTTCGAACCATGATATAAAATGAATCTCAAACACACATCAAGACACATAGGATAGAAAATGTTGGTGAATATATTTCAAATATTTTTTAATCATATATTTATCAAAATAGGATTAAACACCAACTTTTAATTCCTTACACTTTACATAAAAATGAATTTCAAGAAAGGATAAATAGAACTATGATGGTTGTGACTAATTCTATGTTGTACTACAAAAGGATATATGTACACATTTGGGTCAATTTTTTTATAATAATAGTATACTTCCACAATATATCATCATCAACATCTCTTGAATCTAAGAATTTTTATGATATGTTATGTGGTCATCTCCCTTTAGTGTGACCTCTTTAGATTTTTTAATCCTCTTGTTATGCATTGATTTCAAAGTACAAAATAAATGATTTGGACTATAAGAGTTGAAAATTCATTCACTTAGGATATTTTTAATCCTCTAATGCATAAAAATTATATGATTATAAAGAAAATAAGTTTTTTGTCACAAGAGAAGTTATCTTTTGTGAGACTACAAAGGACAAATAACATATTGATGGAAGATGAATTTATTTGACAAGTATTCAAAGTTTTATTTATAATGAGATATTTATTTAGAGGATCTAATTAATTAGTGGAGGACACATAGTTTGGAATCTACTAATTTTCTATTATCTCTTATACATGATATTGAAACTCCTCTTGAAGGAGAGAGTGAAACTTCATCAGACAATGAATAGTGGCCACTATAATAGAGGGAAGAAAGTGATATAACTTTAGAGGATGAATTTGAATAACCTAAAACATATAAATGGATGACTAAGTGGGCTAATAAAACATTGAATTATGTGAAACATGATGAAGTTAGGAAAACATGCACTATAAGTGCACATGCAGTTGCATCACAATCATACAGGTCCCTTAAATAAAGTCAAAAATAGAATTGAGAATCTCACTTTCAATGATTCTCTAGAAGAATAATTAAATATTAAATTTTATTTAGAACCAACATATTTAAAATATACTAAAAAACTTGAATATTTGAGAAAATCAATGAAAGGTGAGTATAATGCATTGGTAAAAAATGGGACATGGAAATTAATTGATCCTCTATATGCCTACAATCTTATTATTTGAAAGTGACTCTATCATAACAAATAAAAGGTTAATGTCTCACTTGAAAATAATAAATCAAGGCCTATCTCAAAGTTATATGCTTAAAAATGAGTGATTGACTATAATGAAACCTTTGCACCTACAACAAAAGAGACTACCTTTAAGACCATGTTGTCTCTAGCAGCTCATAATAGATGGAATGTTCACCAAATGGACATCAAAACTACATTCTTGAATGGTGACCTTTGTAAAAATATGCACATGACACAACCTAGAGGTTTTTATAGTAAAAATACAAGAGCATAATTTTTACAAACTATACAAATTATTGTATGGTTTTAGATAAGCCACTACAGCATGGTACGATAAACTAGTTGATCACCTTATGAACATGAACTTCAAAATTTTTTGATTTGAATATAAAACTATTTATTTAAAATAGTTTACACAATAATTATATTTTTGATTGTGCATGTTGATGATTTAATTATCACAAGGAATAATGAATGATACACTCTAAACTTCAAATCAGAGTTGATGAAAAGTTTTGAAGTGATTGATTTGGGTTACCTTCATTACTACTTGGGTAATGAATTAATTTAAAAACTAAAGTATTTCTTCATCACATAGTATACTTACATTGGTGACATTATTAATAAGTTCATAATGGAAGATTATAAGCCTTTAAGCATGCCCATGGAACAAAATCTCAAATTGACATCTGAACATTCAATAAATGTGGTTGATGCCACTAAATATAGATAATTCATTAGAATTCTAATTTCTGTAACAAAAAATTGATTATATAAATCATTTTCATTTGGTGTCCTCTCAATATTCATGTAAAAACATAGGTTGGGTATCTCCAAAAATTTTCCCTGGATATCTTATATGAACATATAATTTTGGGCTCAAATATTCCAGGGTAGGAGACTTCAAATTGGTTGGGTATTTAGATTCTAACTATGTTAGTGATCATGAAGATGGAAAGCCCACCTCAAGTTTTTTGATTAATTTAGGATTATAACTAGTTATTTGTAAATCCAATAATCAATCGCTACTGATGATTTATTTGGTAGTAGTAGAATATATGGCCACTTCAAAGGAAACTAGAGAGATCTTGGGGCTTAAAATGGTTCTTTCATATTTATAAGAGAAAAAAATTTCACAAATAACTCTCATGATTGATAGCACTTATGTAATACATATGGTAAATACTCCAAACCTTCATGACCAAACCAAGTACATCATTACTAAGTTTCATTTTGTTTGACACTGTGTGAAAGATGGTAGTGTCAAGTTGTAACATTGTTCTACAATAAAGCAACCTATGGAAATCTTGAAAAAATAACTTGGATGATAAAAATATGAAAAGTTTAGAGGGATGCTTGGTTTGAAAAAGACCACTACAAATTAACAGGGCATGTAACAATATTGTACATAATTTTTATTAATCTTAGGTGTTTAGCATACATGTCTAGATTTTTTATTACTCCATAAGTTCTCCATTCTTATAGGAATAGGAAGGTCAATTTTGTTAATGTGAAATAAAAATCCTTCTTATTTTTTTTATTGTAATGTTTGATATATTTATTTTTTAATTCATGAAATAGAATTTCATTTGCATTGCATATGAAATTTGTCTTGTCATTACTTAATTCCACTTTTAGACAATCAAAATATTCATCTAAAATCTGTGTGAGCTAAGTATATATCTTTTTAGTGTTTTCCTAAAATTTTCAAAATAGGTATTAATTATTATAATAAATATTTAGAATTATAATATTATCTAATTTTATAACTATAATATCAGTTTTTTTATATACATAAAAATAAGAGTTCAAAATAGTGGTGAACTCATACATTTCTATTTCAAAAAAAAAATTGTCAATTTTTATTCTAAGGTTTTAGTTAATTATTTGATCTCTTGAAACTAAAGATAAATGTGATCATCCTTAACTTTACTTGATTGAGCACTGATTTATGATTTTGATTTGACCTCTAGTCTTTAAAATTATTATTTTCCTTGCACAAAAATATTTTATTATTATTTATTTTCAATTTTATATTATTTTTTGATTGCTAGAAAGTGTGTTTTAGTAGTTTTAAATATTAAATACAAATTTTAATTCTAATCAATGTTGTCTTTACTTTTACTTAATATGTGGTTTTTATGGTATTTACCCAATACTCAAACCATTAAACAAAATTATATATTGATTTTAATAGTTTCCATGTACCTCATGGTATATCAGAAATGCCCAAGGTTTTTTTATAAGCCATATGATGCCTTCAACTAAATTTTATTTTTATAGTGAACTACTAAGTGGTTTTACCTAGAAAGCTACTATCAACATACCCTATATATGGCATAATATAATAACAGTAATGGTGGAATCCTCTATAGTGTGTTTACTATTCATGAGTTGGATTAATATATCTGAGAGGCTAGAAAGCAAACACACCTTTTATAGTTACACCCATTTCATTTTTTATTTTACACCTTTGAATGCCACTAAATAACATTATCTCCTGTATACCTCTAATAAATAGTGATAAATTAAGTTAAACTATTATAGAGCATATGTTAATTTATTTAATCCCTTATAAAATGGATAACATAAATAATTTTTATCAATATGATGAGGCAACCAATCAAAACTATTTTTACATTAATGATGATGTTAGTAATAAAAATGAAAATCAAGATAATTTGTAAATCTCTGATAGAATTAATCTAAATGATCTCAATGATGTCAAACCTAAAAAAGCAAAGATTTATCCAATTTCATTAAATTAGTTTTACAATGTACCCACCAAGTGGATAATTGTGTCTAATTAATCCTAGCATATAATAATTCACATTAAGAAAAAAATTGTATCATCTTAATCACAACAACAAGATCTACCTTTTAAAGTCCACAATATCAAGTACATTTATGTTTCCACTATTATTTCTATTATTAAATCAACACTTATAATTAATTATGTTCCACCATATCTATGTATGGTGGTATCACTTAGGTTTCAATAAATTCTTATGTTAGTTTACACAAAATCCTAGTACACATCTCCCTTGGTTAGTACCTAAAATCCAAATCCATCATCACCTAATGAATAATTTCTTGAAAAATATATTCTATCATTCCATGTTAAAGTATTTTAATTAGAGCAAGGTATATATGAATATAATCACTCAATGGATTATTATACTCTACTTCATAAACCTTTGGCCCCAAATATATCCTCTTGACCACTATCAACTACCACTCTATGAGGGTAAAGGTGATCTTGATAAACATATTCAATCATTCTAGGTAAGATGTTTTAACTATGTTATAGTAATAAATTAATCACAAATATATTTCTAAAAAGACTCAAATGTTGTGCTCTACAATGGTACTATGATCTCCATATTCATCTACTTAGAGTATTCAACCCATTGTTAGATTAATTCATAGAACACTTCTCAAGCAACATTGGTGAAAAGATATCTTATGCAAAAATTTAAAAAATGAAGTAAGGGTTAAATGATCCAATGATAGAATATTTTATACAGTATAAAACTATGTAATCTAAGATGCTAAAATCTATGAAAGATGATGAAATACAAGACATCTACATCTAAATCATACTACCACCACTCCATGAATCAATCATGTATGATAAATTTAAATACTTTGATGTTTTATTCCATATATTTAAAGAAAGAGAAGTTGACTCATAGCTTTGAATGAGTTAAAATATACACCAGGTGTTCCTTTTATAAAAATATCAATTTTTGAAGAAAGACAAATTTTGAGGTCAAAACTACAAAAGGATAGAATAAATAAAAGTAACCATTAATGCAATATCACAACCATCAAACAACCTTCACTTTAAGGTTACATGATGGATAAATTTATAAGGTTACCATAAACTCTTCGTATCTAGTTACATAAATTAATTGATTGTTTTTTTTATATCTCTACCTCTACCATTTCATCTTGATTTGACCAAGCACCAACTTAAAGGATTTGATAGTAGCATATATTTTGAATACTATTGATTCATTAGGAATTCTAAAAACAAGTTTTATTGGTTAAAACACAAGATAATATATATTATTTATGATGCTACTATTGAGTGAAGCATACGCACTAAAGAAGTTAGACCACAATAAAATGGAAATGCAAATCTAAAAAGTTATAGTAGTTCATTAGCCAATCATGGTTTAATATAAAATAGAAATATTTCAACTGTAAATAACATGGATAATGCATATCCTCATCCTAAGGCATCTGGGCATCCAATAAATGGCATTATTATAAAAATTATAAGCAAATTAGTAGGACATATGATAATCACATTCAATGAGAGTAAAATCAATGGTGTTGATTTATTAAAACATGCATTATTTGTTAGATCATACCTAAATAAAAAATATTCATAATTGCATGATTTGACATGGATCAATCAGAAAATCATGTACAATGACACTCCACAATATTTGATACATCTATAAAAATTTACTAATTACATCAAGAGTTTTCAAAGCATTGGATTGTCATGCACAATATATTTTGGGGTATATAGGAATACCTCTCCAAGTTGGTTTATAAATAATGGTTAATTTATTTCTAGTCTTACCTATAATTCAATGGTCTTCAATATGTTATTATGACTCCCTTGGATATTAAAGATTTATGTATTACCATCTAATATGCATAGATACCTTAAGTATAAAATTTATAATCAAGTGGTCAATATTCCATGCACTCAATATGAGTAATTTATACAATCATTGGTAACCCCTACCCCTTCCCCACCATCACCATAATTGGTTGTGACACATACTTAAGGGCCCCATAAAATGATAATTATGTCACATTCTCAAATGTGTTATACGAAGAAAATCACTAAACTCGTTTAATAACATAATGAAAAACAAATTATTGTGCCTATAAAAAATATCTATATATAATTAGTTAAAAGGAAAGTAGTACATATTAATAATTATTAATATTTATATCAAAGAGTCAGTTAATTATCAAAGAAGTATAAATGCTATAATATCATTCTAATACAAAATGAAATACAATTAGACATCCTCTATAACCAACACATGAAATCAAACATTATCTTATTATACAAAAGAATATATAAAATCCAAAAATTTATCAAGTGAAATATGTGGACACATAATATATATATATATGTATTAATAAAGATAATTACACTATAAACACTTGATGCCTTTTCAGAATGAGATACACCTACCAGTATCATTTTTTAGAAATGAATAGAACATATAAAATCCAATTACCTACTATAGTCCTCCCATTAATGGGATCATTGGTTAAGTTAAATTTAAAAATATAAAAAATAAACAATAATGAAATATTTCAAAAATTTATAAAAGTCAAAATATTAAAAAATAAAAAAAATATTCATAACATTGTCAAAAAATAAAAAATCATGTCCTGAGTATGATATGAGATGCTAGTCACTCCTTTATGTATATTACTTATCACATGTGTGTGATGCATGACATGAATTGTGTATGTATTATTGGATGTTGGAATGCCTTCTACCTAGAAATCCTACCTGTTTTAAGGCCATCTAAATCTATATATTATATTATAATAGGTTGTATCTTTCTATGACCTCAAATGCATTATTGAGTTACATATATTACAAGTATATTTTTAATTACTCATAGCTTACAATGTGCTACATGGGTATGACAAATTTATATATTGTGACATTGATATATGAATGAAATGTAAAAATGTTTCCTTTTTCTATGTTCATTTGATGGTGTTTACTTTCTCACATAATAGGCTAGATATTTTTTTCTTATTGTATGTATATCTTAGCCCTTATGTGAGAATATTTATTTAATATCTCTATGATATTTTTCTTTTTATGTGTGATACTTGAATATATTCATTGAATGTGGCCATTATCCCCATGTTTACAATATTTGCTTATAAAAAATTTTAACATGTCCTTTGTATATGGCCTTTGGTCATATTTTTTGATATTTCATGAATTTTGTGTTATGGTTGTTGTGTCTAATAAGCTTGATTAGTGATGCATGATACATATCATGAACTTTTAATTCATAGTCTACTTCAAATATGGTCACGTATTGCATGTTTCATTACTAAATCTATGCACCCATGACACTTGTATGCCTCACACTCAATATGATACATACATGTTTCAATGGTAGTTATATTTATATGATTTTATACTATGCACATGATTGACATAATACTACATGATTATATCTTTATCACATGATAGAGATAACTCTTCTTATTGAGATGAGTTACTTTTAGTCAACATTCCTAGTCTCAAAGGGAAGGAATCCCAGTGGTTTTATCTTAGATACTCAAGCCTCCTTGTATAGAAAAATTAAAATTTGGGATAGGGTAAAATATTAAGAAAATATGTACCATATATTTTCAAATATTCAAATTAAATCAAAATGAAATTTTATAATAGAGTGAAAATTTTTAAAGGTTCAAATAAATTACAAAATCAAATATATGATAGATATTGGCACCTTTTATATTATGGTGTCATGTCACATGCATATACACTAACTTTTGAAATGATCAAAGTATAAATCATACATAATTTAATGCATATGCATGGGCATATGCAAAATAATTACAATATAAAATTTATAAACATTGTAAATAAATTTAAAATTGATCATATGGAAGCATTACATTATTTATCATTGGCATAAATTTATGGAACATGATAATTTTTCATACTCATATACACATGTTTCAAATTTTAAAGTTCCAAACTTAATAAAATCATGATGCTTATTCATGCATATATTCAAAGTTCAAAATTTGAAAGATTGAAAGTGGCAACAATTATGATACTTGTTCATGCACATTTTAAAAGTTCAAAGTTTCAATGTTTCAAAGTGGAAAAATCATGATACTTGTTCATGTGCATTTTCAAAATTTGAATGTTCAAAGTTAAAATTTCAAATAAAAAATAGTAATTTGAAATTAAATTTATGATAAATGCCATCATGATGGGTTCATGAATGTTTTGCATTCTCTTTTGATCATGAAAATATAATCTAGATCCATTTGCAGTGGTGTGATTCAATCTATGTAGTTAATGTATTTTTTTGTTCAACAACACCCAATAGTTATACCATTACTTCTATAGATCCCAAAATGGGGTTCCATATTTTATTGAAGGTGATGTACATTTGTATTTAATGAATCTTAATATCCTTGGCA
This sequence comes from Torreya grandis, assembly GCA_037957365.1. Taxonomy (NCBI): domain Eukaryota; kingdom Viridiplantae; phylum Streptophyta; class Pinopsida; order Cupressales; family Taxaceae; genus Torreya; species Torreya grandis. The sequence continues at coordinate 174,706 of JARHVA010005465.1, read as the reverse complement.
TTAATTCTATCAAACCCATTATAGCTCCACCTTTTTTAAATAGTACATTGGGTTATATCTATTTATGGGTTTTAGATTAATCAATATTTTATATTAAATAAATTAATTATATATCTAAATTGGGACTTGATCGATCGCAATGGAAAATTATTTTAAATTATCCCAATTCTTTAATAAGGGGGAACAATTATCCATCATCAATTATAAGACACAAGGAAATTTGGTCTCACCTACATACAAGTGTTCTCATTCGTTATTGTCTTTTTGAAAAAAAAAATTAGTTTTAAAATTTAAATATTTTTTACATTTAAAAATGAGAAAAATTACTAGTTCATGTGATCGTGCAAAGTTTATAAATTTGAGTGCCCTGCACAATTGAAGTATCTACTTAAAGACAAAAAAATTTATGCACACTCATGTTCACTTCTTTTTCCTTTAATATAGGATATTTATTACTAGAATAATGGGAGATGTAAACACATACATTTTAGCCTATTTAGTTGAAAATGATAATTTTTGACACATCCCAAACCACATGACTTAAATACAAATACATGGCTCTTATTCATCATTATTAAAAGCCATTTATCTATGTGTGGATTTGAACCTTTGCTTTCCATTTATTATTACATAGAACCTTTAAATTTAAATGCTCAAAATAATTAAAATTGATTTTAGACTATCTCCAGATCAGGAAAAATGTCCCACATTCTTCTTTACAATTCTGAGTTAGGTGAACCGAATCACTTTACACTTATGTTCACCTTGGCTAGTTTCATCCTAAACCAAATAATATTTGGTATCAAAATTTTAAAGCATTACTCTCTATCTTCCTACACATTTAATAAGGTTTTCTAAAGGAAATTATCAAAATCAATTCCTATAAATACATATAAAAATCATTTATTTTCCTCGCTTTTTGTTTACTTAGTTCAAAAAATTAAACTTTTGCACATTAAACAAATCTTCCCTATTCTTCTAAAATTAAAGATCATTCACAAGGAGGAGAGATAAATTATGTCAAGATCATTCTCTATAAAGTCAAAAACTATCATTATAAAAATTTACTCGAGGTTGGTTAACTATGTGGGATTGATTTTCCTCCTCAGATTATAAGATTTATAGATAACTATAAATTGTCAAGGAGGTGAATTGGGCTAGTTTAACCCATTACACTCCCCTCTTTTTTGAATTTTTAAATACATTAAAATTCTATTAGGAATTTAAATACAATATATTAAAAAAATGATTTTTTCATGGTGCATGTAAAAATGTGAAATACAAAATTACAAAGTAGATAGAAGCACAAAAGGCATAAGGATTAGTTTTCAGTTATAACGAATCAGGACCCATGTTCCATATACTAGAGTAGCATATGATGTTATAAAATTAAATCAATTATGTCCAAGAATATTAGTTTATTTTTTATCTGATCTATAATTTTTTTTTAAATGTTTTCTTCTATATTTTCTTTTTAGTTAGTCAACATAGTCAATTGGGACAAGTCTATGGATAATGGAAAGGAATAATATGGCCTTCATTCCACTTATAGAAAACCTATCTAGATTAAGTTTTAAATTATAATTTTAATTTTAATCATGCATAGTCACATTTTGTATTGATTTCCACTTTCAATTAATAAAAATAGTTCTAAATATTCTATATGCAAGATAAGTATATATCTTCTCAATGTTTTCCTAAAATAATTGTTTTTACACATTTCGAATACTAACAAAATTAGTATTTTAAATTATTAAAAAAAATTCATTTTTTAGTATTGTATAAGGTAAAATCACATCGACATGTGTTTATATAATATAAGGCAAGATAGACACCACAAATCTTCCTTTTCTCTCTCACCAGGCTTCTCCTTAAATATGCACATGTTGCATCATGATCCCCTTTTCCATGTTCTACCGCAAAGAAACTCTGTATATTAAGAAAATTTCAATATTTTTTTTTATAATACAATAAATCATTTGAAAATTCTTAATATTTCCTATGCAATTATGAAACCAAATCCAATGTTGATCCATTATAATGGTTTTCCCTTCAAAAATTATAGAATATACTAAAACAATGTTGGAAAGACTCTAACTAATGTAACCAATAATGAATCATGTAAAATTGATATTCTTTTTAATATTATTGTTATCTTATGTACATTTTAGTGCATGCCTAAATGTAATGTGCACAAAAATGGAAATTTGAATAGAATTATAATATCATGACTGAGCTACATACTAGGGATGTAATGTATAGTTATCTAAAATTTCATGAAATAGATGGTGATATACCCATAAAAAATGTTTTTATACATATCTTCAACTATTGGATAGAATAATAATATATATGTCTTACATATTTATATATTAGATTTTTTTCCATAAATTGTAATAAAATCTAAGGCAACGACTTCTTTTTTACTAATTCATACCTTGTTTCATATCCTTTCATCAATGACAATTTTATGCTATGATTATAGCATGTTATGATGCATATATTACTGTTATGCAAAGTAATTGGAAAATTTATTTTTGATCTATTGACAATTTTTCATTTATATTATTATGTTCAGACATTGAACTTAATTAATGTTATGAAAATTGTAGTTATTATGTTGTGTTTTATGTGATTCAATATCATTTATTAGAATTATTTATGTGGTATTTTTTATTTTTTCATTGATATTATTTATCAATATATCATCCCCTATTAGATGTTTTGGATCCTTTATAGGTTATGAATATGTATGTAAGAATAGATAGATTTTAGGTCATGACACAGGGTATGATGGATAGTAAGCTTTCTATCACAGGTAATAAATTAAGTAAATTTACATCTCTTAGTTAAAGAAACATACATTACCATTTGTGTTATTTTTATTTGATTTGTTTATGTAATTATTATGTGTTAAAATCTTGGAATTATTTTAGTTATATTTATTTTGTTAACATGTAGTGTATCTCTTACTTTAATTTTATAGTTGTATTTCATGATTTGTTACTTAAATTGGTTTTGAGCTTATATACTAAGTATTAATCAATACTTATTTACATAGATATAAAAATTATATAACATTAATAACTCTATCATATTTATCATAGTTGATCTTTCCATATTAGTTTATAAACCTCTAAAAACTATTTATTTCATCCTAAACTTGACTTGTTAAATTTTAGAAACAAACGAATGTTTTTTTAGCATTAAATTATTTTTTGAGTTGTCACATTGATGTAGACACTAAAATATGGTAACTAATACTTGACAATCGCAATTTAGACTTACTTTCACCCTACATAACTTTGTATGTAAACATGACTCTCATTCACCACTTTGACATATTTGCATGTCTTCTATGAGGCTTAAACTTCCTAATTTTTTCTAAGTCACCTAAATAAAAAATCATGCATTATATGTCAAACTATCCATCTATTTTACTCACACATCTATATATAATTGGATAACTATTCATGTATCCCAAATGGTAACATCAAATTCAAAAGATATCATATAGTGGTATTTTTTGACTCTAATAGTCTTTTTCATACCAAACAATAGTCAAAATTCAAATTCAAATATTTATTATGGGTTGGTTCAAACATTACTCATGTTTTTGTCATGAAGAAGTATCTATAAAATCACTTATAAATTAAAAATTAGGTGTAATCCTATTACCAATCTATCACATATCTAAAAAGTGATTATCAACCCTATGGAAACACTTTCATGGTCAAAAATATTTCCATGTGTCTCAAAAGATTTCAATCAAGCAATGAAATCATGTCTCTCTCTATTTTGAATCACCTAAGAACTACGTCAATTATAACATAATTAATAGATAGATCATAGTTTGTATATATTAAACACACACTATTATACACATTCACCTAATAAGGAGAACTACATGTAGTTTGAATTCCCTCTTTGATGTATTGGGTATGTAGGAAATGCAAAACTAATTAATAAGGAGTTAATGGGATTATATTAACTCACCTTTTTTCAAAATTTTAGGAATAATTTTATTATTACAGGTGGACCAATGGTTTCAAGTGAAAGAGAAGGATTTATGGGAATTGTGTGAATAATCACGCCTCATGATTACACACAAAGCTGAAGGAGAATAAGGTACACAATCCTATATAAAATATAAGGTAAAATTATAGACAAATATAATTGTTAGATTCAGTATACACCATCTGATGATATGAACATGAGGATAACTATAACATCTCGGTAAACACAAAAATCTAGATATGAAGTTGAGTAACCTGCAATATATTTTTATATCCTTCCTCCCACCAACACTATGTCTTAGTCCTACATTTAATATAATAATTCTAAATATGTTACCATATTTGTTATTTTATATATTTATGAATTAAAAATGTCAAATTGACTAAAAACTCTTACATTCATATTTATGCTTAATTATTGTTTATTTTAATGTGAAATATATACATAATTTATATCTTGGCTAGGATAAACTTAATCAAAAATAGTTTAAAACATATTGGTGAACCTAAATATTTTGTCAAGAATATAAAAATCTTATGTTTCCCTTAGTATTTCATCCTCCATTAGAAAATATCATATTTTTTACTATAAATATGACTTTTCATTTTGATCTTTAAGTTTTTACTTAATATACAAATTACACATGGCATTAATGGATGCACAATTTTTATTTCTATAATAAAGCTATGATTGCAATTATTACATGTTATTTTTCTTTGATATTTATAATATGGAATAAAAATTAATTCCGTGGATCAAATATTTGTATATTAATAAGGCTTATGTAACTAATTAACAATTTTAAGTGTTTAATATATCATATAGTTGTGATACTCAATTCGAGGTGCTTATTGTCACTACTAGGTGATAAAAAACATGTATGATTCATTTCTTCCCCCTAACCCTAAACATAAAAAAAATATCATCTACCATCTTTCCCCTATTATTTTTCCATGGCATATGTCGAATTATGAAGTCATTTCTATCACTACTAGAAAAGGTAGGGTGCCCAACCATGCATGGTTGGACATATGTATTCAACATGTTTATCCTCAAAAAAATTCACCTCCCATGAGGAAAGTTAATTAATATAAATGGTGTGACCTCTTTCATCAACTGAATAATACCCACACTAAATTTTTTATCCTTGAGTAATTTAAACAATCATGTGTATAATGACATCTTATATGAGACATTTTGTTGGATCACTCTTCCTTGTAATACTAAACTAATATTATTTGATTCTATAATGAATTTTTGAATATAAATAAAGTTATTTCCTTTAAAAATTAGGATTTACCTCCTAAAAATGTAATAAATCAACTCCCTAATAATTTATTCAAGTTCAATTTCATAATAAATAAACTAATTTTTTACTAATAGATAATGTTTAAAAAATGAATATTTACAGTATAAATTTCCTAAATTGATTAGGTATTCATATGAATGTGATTAATAAATAAAATCAAATAAATAAGGGTATTTGATAATACTATACACAAAATCCTTAGGTCAATATTATTGGATGTTAAACCAGGATGTAAAATAGTTTGCACTACATTTCAAGTTATGACTACTCCTCTAAAATTTAGTTTTGGTGTGTAATTGGATACATAAAATGAAATAAGCTCTATAAAAATTATACAATACATAAAATTCATTCATTATAGATATACCTATACATTTCCCATATATGATAATCTTTTCTTATATTTCAAGATGCCATAATATACTATTCAAAATTCATCACATGTTGGGGGTTATTATATAGTACCACCATTACAACCCATCCCATTAGATCATATGAATACATATTAGGTGAATGATTTTAATTCAATTATATTAAAAAGAAATATTTTTTAATTCTTTAAAAGACATAGAGGAAAAAACACAAGTAATTGTGGATAAAACAAAATCTAGATTTACCTCTTCTAGTCAATTCTAAAAATTCTAGTCATAAGGTCATGGATTGGTATGACAATGATGGTGTTGATATAAAAAATATAGTAGATGATAAACTTTGTAAAAAATATTTAAATCCTATGGATCTATATGAATATTTTTCTCCTAACATGTTACAGATATTAGTCCTAAAAATTATGGAGATAATTCAAATGGTAATAAAAATGATAATTCAACACTTCTTACTGGATGATAACTTGCAAGAGTCAAAGAAAGGACACAATTGTTAGATCATCAAACTAGTACAAATTACATTAGTATTTTTAATTATATTATTCACCATAATTATCATATTATATGATGACCATTTAGGTAAATATATATTTCAAGTAATAGAAAATTTATTGGGTATAATACAGTGAAAAATGTGGAAGTTATATGGAATAACATATACTACTACTACATAACTAATAATTATTCATGATAAAAATAAATTATTTTACAAAAGTTACTTTAAAATTTCTTAATAACTCTACCAAATTCTAGACATAAATATACGAGATATTTGTCACAGTAACAAGACCAATGAGAGTGTGATTATCATTGATTCATAGTGCATAAAACACCTAGTTTGAGAAAATTGTAGGATATAGTTAAAAATTATAAGAATTATAAGGTCATTAAGGTTGTCAAATTTCACATCAATTATTGATCACTTATTTATATTAAGACTCAAAACATAAATGTCATAATCATTTTTAACTAGAGATATTTTGACAATTATAACATATATGTAAGGTCCTTCATGACACAAAATTTTGAATTATGAAGATCAACCCCTAAAAATGTGTGGTGTAGCATGTTTATGATAGTTTGGATATGATATGGATAATTTACATTACAATCTATATTAGGGTACATTGTTCATACATATCAAATTTTAAATTACTTTTGGTCTAAACATTGTCAATTATTTCATATAGGTGAAACCCTATATTACTTACTCAACATTTAAATCTTGGGAAAATATTGGTTATATCCCATGAAATCCATAATGGATATAAAAATTAGTGCATTATGTCATTACATGAAGGGGATATAATCATAATTCAACATAATGGTAATTTTTCACATTTAAAATAAAAATCTTCAAACATAATTTTGAGTAGATAACATGATAACTCAGAGATACTGGAACAAAAGGAAATGTGTTTGTATAACCTTAAGGACAATCAAGGTACTGATGATGTATGTGAAAATTGGTATGATTTATTTGACTATGTCATGACAAAATAATTTAAAAATTAAAAATTTGGGATTTGAGCATGAAATACTTGGTAGTTTACATCATTTACATATGTTATTTATATAAAAATATTTCTTAGATTACATATTATATTTATACACACATTCATTTGACATAGTACATGAGTGATATGCAAGAAATATAATAACATTTTATATATGGATGCATGCATTTTGGATCAATCCTATACCTAGAATCCATGTTACTACTAGTGGCATCTTCTTCCACAGGTTACATTACTACAAGTTGTATCTTTCTTTGACCTATCCATTTACCATGTTGAGTTACTTTGATTTCTTAAAATTTCATGATATTTCTCATGCTTTATACAATGTTACATGGATATATTATTTTATTAATCTATATAATATACATATTTTTATGGTACATATTACTTTGTATGTTATATGCTTATTTGATGTTGATATTTTTATAATAAGATAGTTATTTTTTATCTATTGTATGTGTAAATATAACTTTGTTTGTGGACCCTTGGAATTTTTTTAATGGCATTTATTTCACTTTATTTGTGCCCCCTTAATCTATTTGTTGAGACTTATTTCCCATAGATTGTGGCTCTATCATCCTATTTGTGCAACAATTATTTTTCCTTTCATATGTGGCCCCTTACCATTATGTACAAAATTATATGTTATTATGTGTAATTGTATTATGTGATATTTATTATTAATCATTTTATCATTGCTTATTTTTAGGTTCAATTATCCATATCATTCACCTTTCTCATATTGTCTTACTCTCTATAGTTATTAGTAACGCTTCTTACTAAGTGATTAATTTATTTATACATCTAGACATGAAACTTATATTCCATTTCATTACATATGTTTAAAAAATTATTTCATAGCATATTCAACATTATGAAGACATACTCTCTACATTTAGATAGGATTAGACATGTTTTATTTCTTTACATGACATGGTATAATTAACTCAGTCTTTTGAGATGAGTGAATCACAAATTACATTGCTCTACTAAAAAGGGGAAATATTACCTATATTTTTCATAGAGACTTAAGCCTCAATAAGTGCAAATTAGATATTCTAGCACATATTATATAGACTATAAATATCTATGCTTGGTTTATATATCATATTAGGAATACTATGTACATATTTTAGTAACATTTTGGGACATATGTAGGGCACAGACACTCATTTCATAGGACATGATTTACATGATTTCTAGGTATGCATATATTGAAATACATTTTGGGTACATGCATGGCATATAATATCATTTTACAAGATATGAATTACATATTTTTATATATGAGACACACATAGCATGTATATGCATTACATTATATATCATATTAACACTGGTCATTCCAAGTTATGGGGCTTGTAAGTTGTTTCATGCATAACTAGTTGAAAAATTCACCAAGAAGTTCATATTGTGGGGAATGAAATATACGTCATGCACATTTACATTATGAAAATGTTTATCTTTCAATCACATTTTAATTATTTAGAAAAATTGAATTTATAGGTCCATATTAAACATTTCATTCATGTTTAAATGAGTAGTGTGGTTGATATTTCACATCTCTCAACAATGTAGAACTACTCTACGAGTCCAATATGTGCCTCCCACATTTCATCTTGTACTTAATATTTTATTTTATATTATCTTTACGGGTATATGATTTTGAGGTTCAACGTCACTCAAAAACCTAGTTTTATTCCATTTATTACTATTCATTAAGTATTGGGGAAGTTTACATTTGCAATCCATGACACTTTCTTTAATTACACAAATTGTAGATTGATCACCCATAATTTATAAAGGTTTCAAATAATAGGAGCCATTATATAATTCTTAAATAAGTAAGTATTATCTTCATCAAGTTTTAGTGCAACATGATTCATCAATACACATGTGTAGTATTTATTTACTTTTTAATTCAAATTTTAGTTTACACACTTTAATTTCTTTTATACATTTACTAGTACCACATTTTCATTGTAGGACTTTATTAGATAATATTGCACTTTTGGATACTTATCCCAAATAAAAATTATTTGTCCATACTTTAGTACATCTCTATCATTTTGGTGTAGTATTTTTACTAAATTTTACTACTAGAATAAAAGAGGGCATTTTTAAAACTAAATTATGGTAATTGATACTTGAAAATGTTAGTTTAAAATTACCTTCACCCTAAATGACTTTGTGTATAAACATAACTCTTATTCACCATTCTCTCACATCTCCATGCCTTCTATAGGTCTTAATCTTCCCAAATTGGTCTCAGTCACCTATTGAATACATCATATTCTATGTCAAACTAGTTATCTATCATACTCAAACTTATCTAAAACATAAAATTAATGTTAATATATCCTATATAGTAACATAAGATTCAAAATATACCATATCATAATATTATTTGAATCATATGGTTTCATCTTGCACCAAACATTAGTCAAAATTCAAATTTGAATCCTTCCTATGGGTCAACCCCTATGTTTCACATGTTGATGGTGTAATAATTTACCTAAATAATCATGTATAAATCAAAAATAGGTGTAATTATATTACCTTTATATCACTTATATATAAATCACTCATCAAACTTTTCTAAATTTTTACATATTGAGGATGGATACCTTATTTTTCAAATTTTCTAGTTAATCATTGAAACTAGGTTATTACCACGGCTAAATCACTCAATAACTAATTTCACATAGCTTATTTCAGACTTTCAATGAGTTTTAGCGAAAACATCAATCTAATATGAAGAAGTCTATGCATTTTGACATACCACATTAGATTATCAAATGTCTAGACAACACTCAATAAATCAATGGGAATTGGTTGGGTAAGCTAAACCCACATTTATTCATATTTTTAGGCATAATTTTATCATTATAGGTGGCATATAGGTAGCATATGGTTTCAAGTGAAGGACAAGGATTTGTATTAGTTTTACATATAATCCATCCTTAGGATTACACACAAAATTGAAAGAGAAATGGGTGCACTTGTATGCATAAAACATAATTGCATAGTATATGTATATGGAATTGAAATATTATAAGTAGACTATGTAATTATATCAACTTTTGGTTAATGATACTATCTAGACACACAAATTTCCAAATCCTAATTTGAGTGACCTATAATCAAGTTTCCATCTTTCTTATCACTTTAACTCTATCTTAGTCTACATAAAATAGAACAAATCTAAGTATCTTATCCTCAAATTATTACTTTCTATTTTTATCAAGAGTAATTCTAAAATTCATTACAACATTTAACATTTAGATATATGTTTAAATATAATATATTGTAATATAAATTATACATACAATTTTTATATTATTTATGTTAAGATTAATCTAAAATACAATAAAATAATTGGACACTAATCCTTGACAACATAATTTTCTAAAGATCTTAACTTAAAATCTTGTTAAAACTACAACATTGAAAGGAGTAGACTATCTTAGACAAAATTTTGAATGTCTATGAATCTAAAAGGATATCAACACTCAATGAAAAAACATTTACCATGTAGGAACACCTTGGTGAATGGGTAATATACCCCCAAAGTGACATGAAAATATATAATTTTTATTGACAACTACAATCATGTCGAGACCTTTTTTTAGTTTACATATAGTTCATTCATGAAAACCTTATATTAAGGTTATATTTTTATTGTGTTTAAGATCCACCTAGTGGTGTAAATGATAAACTTTATTATAATGATGTATTATAAACTTTAATTTATTATTTAATTATTTTAAAAAATTTATTTATGCAAATAATTTAAACCCTCTCAGGGCTTATCATATCTATGCACATAAATAAAATGTGTTGATTAAATCCTTAAGTGGGCTCTATGGATTAAAAGTTGGTTGTGATTGAAAAACTGTTGTCTAATATCTTGAATCCTACGTTATACAAATAACATAAATCATCTTGGATTATGTTTAGCATACCTCTTTTGGAGAATGTCAAAATTATAAACTAGTAATCTATGAAAATATGCATAATGCCTTGAATGAAGGTCACTCAAGCTGACCTTTCGAATAGTCTTAGAATTATCCATGGAGTAATTCATTTTTTTATCTGAATTATAGATTTTTATATTCAAATGAGATAAGGGTTAAGGATGGGAATTCGAAAATATAGCTTGTGGAAGTTATCCAAATTGTAATTAAAATCGAATGTAAGCTACTATAAATAGTGAGTTGGTGTTTGGGGAAAATTAAAGATTTGTATTTGTTTCATTTTTTCAATGATTCAAGGGTATGACTGATATACTAGTGAATCCCTACTAAAATAAAGAATGGATGAATTACACACACAAATTTTACTTGACCATGAATCCCATCATGGAATCAATCTTGCATTTCTCAATCATATAACTCTTTTAATTTTGAATGATAAAATTAAGGATATTCTAACATGATTTTGGGAAGTCTTAATTTTAGTGGGAGTTTTTTCTATTAGATTTTAACTATCATTCAGAAGATATTAAGAAAGAGATAGATTTTTAAAAAGATGGAATGGAAGATAAGTGTGTGGATTGGGGCACAATTAGTTATTGGGATGTCAGGTTATTCAGTGGTTAGTTAGAAAAATGACATTAGTAGTTTCAAGGTGTATGATTGGTGGATTTGGTGGTGAACTTAAAATATCTACATTGTTAAATAGACATATTATTCTTATTCTTCAAATGTTGAATTATCACTCTCAAATTATAACTATGAATGGAAAAGAATGATTGTGATGTTGGTTAATTATTGTTGAGTCCTAGTTGTAAAATAGATAGCATCATGAAAAATAACATGCAATTTATTTAATAATTATTTAATCTATTTTTAGAACAATAAAGCCTTGAAAAGGCTATAAATAAATTTAGATTATATTTCATGCAAGTTGTTTTATTTTTATTATTTAGATAAATTTAGAATGTTTTATTTTTTTATTATAAAAGCATGTGCACATGCAATTCAATAAATATATTTTATTTTATTTTATTTTTAAATTGAGAATGATTCGAATAATTTTAAGTAATATTATTTTGTCTATTATATATTTATTTTGTCTTTTCATACTTCATATATTTCACTATGAGTCTCATTTCTTTCTTTTAAATGGTTTATTTTTATATATTTAAAAATATTCAATTAGTATTAAAGCTAGGTTTGGGTGATTATTTTGTGTTTTAGATCTTTCTAACAATTGAACATGTCAAACTCTAACAATATTCCTATTCCATAATTTAGTGGAAATTATTAATATTATTTAAGCATCAATATGATGACTCTTTTGATAGGAAAAGAATTATGGGAGATTGTAGAGATTAGTTATGATTTACCAGTTGATTGGGCCATTGTTCCATCTAACGATAGGCAAGACAAAAAGGAAGATAAGAAGAAGAACTCATAAGATTTATTTCATATTCAAATATCTATAGACAAGGTCCTTTTCCCTATAATTTTAGGTGCAATGATAGCCAAGGATTCCTGAAATAATCTAAAAGAAGCTTACCAAGGAAATGAACAAGTCAAAGTTTCTAGATTTCAAACATTAAAAAGATAATTTTTTAATTCAAAGATGCAAGACTCTGAAAGTGTGACTGATTTATGTGTAAGAGTAAAAAATGTAGTTAACAAGATGTCTAAACTTTGATAAATTTTGAATAAAAATATTATTGTAAGAAAGGTGTTAGGGTCTCTAACAGTAAGGTGGAATAATGTTGCCATCAATATTAAAACAATAAAAAAATTGACTACTCTTTAGTTTGATCACATGGTTGGATCTCTTATGTCCCATGATTAAATACTGAGAGAAACATTAAATTAAACTAATTAGATGGATTTTTCCTCAAAATTAAAGAACAGAAAGAATGAAGGTACCAACACTAGCAATAAGAATAGTGATGTACAAGGGAAAGATAAAGTCAAAATTAATCATGAACAAGATAAATAAATGAATTAAAATTATTTAAGATGATAAAGAGGAAGAAGAGGTATTCCATATAAAATATGGAGAGTTAGAGTTAGATTTGATCAAATAAATATTCAATGCTATTACTATCACATATATGGTCACTTTGATTGGGAATGCAGATTAAAAATAAGAAATCAAAATAGAAATGAAAATTATGCTAATGAGAATGTTGATGCTTCGTGTAATTTATTCATTTCATATGATAAATATGAAAAAATTACTAATGAGGTTTGGTATCTAGATTCAACTGTTCTATTCACATGTTAAAGAATAATATGTTATTTTGTTCAATGAATAGAAATTTTAAAACTAGTATCAAACTTAGTGATGATAAATATTTTGAGGTTGTATAAAAAGGAACTATAGAGGCAAATATTATAGAAGGTAAGAAAAGTATTAATGATATTTATTATACCCCAAAGTTGAAACATAATTTTTTAAGAGTTAGACCGTTGTGTGAAAACAACTATAAGGTGGTTTTTGATGACAAGCAATGAATGATCTATGACAAGAGTCAAGGAAATAAGGTTTTTAAAATTTTAATTATATATAATAATAGGATGTTCCCATTGAATTTTAGAGATCATATTAACAACCTTAAAAATATGGCATATGAAGCTAAAAGTTGGTTATGGCATCTCAGGTATGGACACTTGAATTTTCAAAGTTTGAAGTTAAAAACATCACAAGAATTGGTTTATGGTTTTAAAAAGGTTAAATATCACAAATAATTTTGTGAAGAATGTGTTAAAGACAAAAATTCAAGATAAATTTTTTAAAAAGATATTTCATGGAGGGCTTATCATCCACTTCAATTAGTTCCCTCAAATACTTGTGGTCATATGCAAACAAAAAGTCTGGGTAAGTCATCATATTTCATTAAATTTATTTATTATTATTCAAATAAGTTTTAGGTTCATTTTTTAAAACAAAAAAGTGAATAATTTGATACATTTAAAATATTTAAAACCATTATAGAGAATGAAAGTGGTTACAGGATAAAGTGTTTAAGGACTGATTATGAAAGTTAATTTTTTTCATAGATGTTATGAATTCTTATGATTTCAATGGCACAAAAGGAAACTCAAAACTACTTACACCCCTCAAAAAAATGTTGTGGCTCAAAATAAGAACTGTATAATGGTTGAAATGGAAAGGAACATGTTAGAAATAAAGGGATTGAACAACTCTTTTTGGGGTGATGCAGTTGCTACAGCAATATATATTCTCAATTAATGTTCCACTAATGCACTTCAAAAGATGACTCTATATGAAAAATGGCACAAAAAGAAGCCTAATGTGAAATATTTCAATTTTTTTGGTTGTTTAGCTTATGTTCATGCAGCTGATCAAAACTATAATAAATTTGATCCAAAGAGTGAGTCTTATATTTTTTTTAGGTATAATGAATAAAGAAAATCTTTTAGGATATATAATTCTATCACTAATAGTTTACTTGTGTCAATAAATGTTATTTTTTATGAAGGGGGAGTTTATGGTCATCATAAATATAAAGTAAATTTGTTGAGAAGTCTAAATCTATTTTTATTGATGGTAATTATGATGATATTACTAATGAGAAACCCAAAATTACTTCAACGAGAAGTGCTACAGGTCCATTAAGTAGTCCCTCATCTAGTGTATGTATTCTAAGCATAGTTTTGGCTTCAATTACAAGTCCATTAAATAGCCCCTAATCTAGTGCATGTATTCCAATCATAGGTCCAACTTCAAGTCCTAGTTCCTCAAAGAAGGTAAAAAGAGTGAGTGAAATTTATCAACGTATAAAATACCAAACACATGAATAATGTCTAAGAGGTGACATAGTAAATTATTCTTTAATTACACAAAATAATTATGAAACATCAAGTTTTGAAGATGTATGTACTAGTGAGGTTTGGGTGCAAGCAATGAAAGAAAAAATGGATTCCATTCATAAAAATATACTTCGAAACATATAAGACTTCCACATGACAAAAAGTGTATGGGTACTAAATGCACCTACAAGACTAAGTACAATAGTGATAGTAGTGTTGAACGACACAAAGCACATCTAGCTACAAAACATTTTACTCAAAGATATGGAATATATTATGAAGATACGTTTACACCATTTACAAGACAATAGACCATTATAATGGTGATTTAACTAGTACCTCAAAAAAAATGGAGCATACATCACATGGATTTGAAAATTACCATCTTAAATGGGTACTAAGAAGAAGAAGTGTATATACAATATCTAGAAGGTTTTTTAGTACAAGGTAAATAAGATTAATTCTAAAAGTTAAAGAAGGATTTGTATGGCCTCAAATACTCACCCAGAGTATGGTTTGCAAGGATTGATGGATATTTTCAGTATAATGGATTTAAAGAAATAAAAGTGAGTCTACTATTTACTACAAGAGAGAAGGTAATGATATCCTTATTATAAGCTTTTATGTTGATGTTTTTTTGTATATGGGTAACAATTCTAAGATAAAGGACGAATTCAAAATTTCAATGATGAATGAATTTGAAATGGAATATTTAGGTCTCATAAAATATATTTTAGGGATGGAGGTTCATCAATGTAAATATCAAATCTTCATTTATCAAACAATGTATGCAAATGATATGTTGGATAAATTCAATATGATTGATTGTAAACTAGTGTCCATTCCCACTACTCATAGTGTTATGCTATGTAGAGAAGATGGGGATGAAAGATTTGATAAAACAACTTACATAAGTATTGTTGGAAGCTTAATATTTATAATTCACACAAGACTAGATATTACTTATTCAGTTCACTTATATCAAGATATATGTCTGAGAAATGTGAAATTCATATGAAGGCATCCAAGAGAATTTTGAAGTATGTGAAAGTTACTATTAGATTTGTTTCATTATTTTTCTACTAAAAATTTTAAACTTTTTGGTTTTACTAATTATGATTGGGGAGGTAGATGGGATAACTGAAAGTCAACATCTAAGAATTATTTTTTACTTGGTTTTAGTTTGGTTACATGGAGTTCAAAGAAGAAAATTTAGTTTCTCTTTCATCTATAGAAGTAGAATATATTACAATCACTTTAGTAGGTATAAAAACATTGTGGATCTGAAAGGTTTTAGATGAAATTAGAGAGAGAAAACATCAACCTATAGTGATTTTTTGTGATAATGTGAGTGTTATGAAATTAGACAAGAATACAATGCATCACAACAGGTCAAAGTATTTTGATTTCAAGTACAATTTTATTTGAGATTTGGTTCAAAAGAAAAATGTAGAATTGAAGTATATAAACACACAATAATAAGATGTAAATATCTTCACTAAATCTATAACAAAAGTTATATTTTTGAAACTTTGATATACTTTTTTTTAGTTCAATCATCATCAAGTGGGAGAATGTTGGTTAATTGTTGTTGAGTCCTAGTTATATAGCAAATAGCATCATGCAAAAGAACATGTAATTTATTTAATAATTAGTTAATCTATTTTTAAAACAATAAAACCTTAAAAATACTAGAAATAACTTTAACTTATATTTCATATAAGTTTTTTTATTTATTTATTAGAAAAACATGTTCAAATGCAATTCAATAAATACATTGTATTTGATTTTTTTTTAAATAGAGAATGATTTGAATAATTTAAAGAAGTAATTTTATGTTGGTTATTGTGTATTTCTTTAGATTATGCATATTGCATATATTTTGTTTTGAGTCTCACTTCTTTATTAGCAGTGGTTTATTTTTATATATTTAAAAATCTTCATATGATACGTGCATATATAAAAATCAATCATTATTTGTTATGCTTGATTTTAAGGATTTTTAATAAGCTCTATAATTTTTTACTAAGTTTATATATATGCTTTGTTTGTGTTTTTTAAGGATACCTTCATGGATGGAAAAAGCAACATTATTTCTGTGAGAAATAATAATTTCTTGGTTGCATAGTATATACTTAAACTATTATTCTATTTACATATATTTATAAATATAAAATGTTATATATGCATGTGTTTGTGCATATATACAGACATGTATGTATGTCTAAATCGATCTATCTTGTATTGCCATCTAAGATATGTTCTTGATAACAAGGTTGAGCTAAGTAAAAATTTCGCTGTGTCTATTGTTATTCCTTATTTTACATAATATGGAACTATAACGACTTCTATAAAAAGGTATAACACACACGTGTTTATGTGTGTATCTAAATGCACATGTACGTACATAAATTAGATATAATGACTTGAAAGAATAAATGGAGACCGGTGTTACTGGATGTGATTGTTACCTTGACAAAGATGTTAAGGCATCATTCCTTCTAAATGATAATATTAGAAAGGTGTGTTAATATAGGAAGGAAGACGACTTGGATAACTGAATCGTTCTATCTAAACAAAAGTTTGTGCTGGATTTGTTGTTATGTATAAATATGTGTATATGTTATTATGTATGCATTTACATATGTGCATGATCATATATGTACATGCATATATACAACTTATGACTTTAACTGTTTGCTTATGGATTATAAGGAGTGAAGTTTACTGAGGTTATTATGTGGCCTTGCATAAAACATATATTGACAGCTCTGTAACATTTTATTCTTCTTTACAGTAAATCTACATGGAGGATTTCGTAGTCTGTTATTGGTAATTTTAACTGATCTATTCTATACTCATGTATTATAGTTGAAAATATGATGTTTGTCAAACTTAAACCTATTTAGATAATGATGTTCTCATCGACCCATTTGATTATTTACTGGTCTCTTTATTTATTAAAGAAAAGGGGGGAGATTTTCACAAAGGTTATCCCATACTAATATATATACTTTACTTGATTACAAGCCTTTGATGTGGACAACTTGGTTGATTCTGCATGTTGCTTGCTTTTTCTTGTTTGTCTTGTGAATATAGTTTTCTAAATTACACCTATTTCTCTTAATGCTTGGAACCTTTATAAAGCTAAGACTTCTCCTCTTAGTCAATTCTAAAGTACTTTTATCTTCCGGGCAAAAATGATGAGAGTATCGATTGACTTTAGTTGGACCACTACGTTTTCTATTGGTTATAAATACAATAATGGAGTAAATGCCATGATATGTACTTATAGTTTTTAGACCCAGTAAAATATATTTTTTCTCGATAGCAAACTAAGGTGCTTATATTTCCTGTTTAGGTCTGCTTAGGTGACTCAACCGTCCATTACATAAGATAGCTGCATTGGTGTTTATCAATTAAGATATATAGACCGGTCTTAGATCGTGAATAATACATCGGATGGAGGCTTCTATGGGAGCCTGCTCCGTTATAAGGTTTTATTAATAGTTGTCTTTACTATTGGATAATAATTGTGATTTTCTAAGAATGCTGCGAGAGATTTAATTTAAGTCGCAAGCAATTCCTGCAAACATGTAAATGTTGCATACGTGACATCCACTATACACATAATGGACTTGAAGTATGTCATTAAAACAAGAATTCGGCCTACAATTTCTAAGAAAGAATTAGTAATGTCTCGAATTAAATTAATTGGCTACAAGTCAATTATTTACAAAGAACATTAGAGTGACAATACAATTTATTTCTTGAGAAGTGCTTGTTGACATGAATAAATACCTTAATCATTTTGATTAAAGATAAGTAAATTTTAAGAATTAAAATAATTGATAAACACTTACAATATATTAAATACAAAAATTTGGAATTTTTACCTAATGGCAATATTTGTTTATGCTTAACGCTTAGAGGCTTAAAATGAATAAGTGAGACGTGATTTCTAAGAATATATAAATAGAATAAGATCTTTGAAACTATAAGACTTAACAACCAGTCTAAAAATGGAACCACTAGGAATTCTAGTAATAATTCAACAATTTGACTTAAAGAGGCCTAGTGCAATATGGCTGGCAATCAAAATAAAGACTTCGAGATAAACTTGCATGAGAAGTAGCATTAATAGGCTTTGTATAAGTACTAAACACTTAAATGAAATGATTTTTTATTGAATTAATCAATAAAGAGAACAAGCTCAACCCATATTGATGAATCGATAAGGTTATGTGACCTTGGACTGTTAAACATATTATACAAAGTCTTTGACTTAGCATATAAAGTAATAAATTACTACTCAGATAAAATTAAAAATAAATCAATCCCCCATTTTTTATTTTTTTGGGGTGTTCTTATAGCTTAGTCCTGTTCCTCCACTAATTATTGTGTACTTCACTGTTTCATTATTTATTTTTTAATATTTTTCAAAAAAAAATTATGAGAATATTATTTGTGTGTAAATATGGTTTTAAATTTTCAAATGCACCACATACTTCACATGTTTTTTTCAATAAATATTAATTGAAAAATAATTTTCTTTTCACACATTTGCAGAAAAGATAATAAAAAAGCAATCTAAATGACTTAGGAGGTTTTAGCACCCCCACACTCCTTCAAAATTATGTTAGTAGGAAAAGTATAGTGTATATGACCAAAAAAATCGTGATAAATAAAAACGTAAATCTGATTTTTACATATTTTTAAATTAAAAAAAAAAGAAATATATATATATATATATATATATATATATATATATATATTTATATATATATATATATATATATATATATATATATAAAATACGACTTTTTATGACATGATATTTGACCAATATTCAAACATGAATATATCCCACTTAATATTTTATACATTTTTGTTTGCAAACACTTATAAGAAGTCTTTTGAATAGGGCATGCAGTCTTAGCTTTCACATCTAAATTTAAGGACATCCTTAACATTTTAGGACAACTAATCTTTTAATGGGAAAAATATATATATTCTATTAAATTCATATTGGTATAAATTAATTTTTTTCACAATGTAGAATTCCGCCACTAAAATTCTAATAATAGTTTTAGATTAGGATCATCTAACTTTTATTTTCTTATAATGTCTCAAGAAAGTATTTTTTTATATTTATAACGATAATATTAATTTTCATTGTCATTTTATTTTATTTTTTTTGGGGGAGGGGAAATTTACACATCATATTTATAAATAATATAAGTAATTAACAATGAAATTTTAAAAATAAATTATTATAAAAATAAATTATTATAAAAAATATTATCACATCATAAGTAAAATATAAATTTTACCACATATAAATAATTATAATAATAAAATTGTATAAATAAACTATCATAAAAAAATATTATCACATCATAAGTTCAGAATTTCATATTAGATTATATAGCAATGTTACTTTTTGTACAAATAGCAAAAAGTACATTTTACTTTTACCATGGATATCATTTTTCAATTGCAATTGTCTCTCTGTCTCCAAAGTATCAGTTCTCACTTTGTGCAATTTGTTCAAATAGCAAAAACTACATTTCAATTTTAACATGCATAATAGTTTCCAGATTCAACTATCTTTGTGTCTCCAATTTGTTTAAGTAATAATGTTTCATAGTATCTTCTACAATTGGTAGTGTAAAATGGTAATAAATTCCAATATAAATTGTCTCTTTGTTTAAAAAAATTATATATGTATCAATCCACATCCATTTTGTTGATCAATTGTATACAATATAGCATAACTGAAATGCAAAACATAAGGTACTAAAGCCATCCATGATACTTGTTTTAATACTCTCCTCCACATGTAAAAACATAAAAGTAAAGGTAAAGTTAAACAGAAACTATGGAGATAATAAAATATGCAAAGTATAAGTGTATTGCAATGAGAAAAAAAGAAACACGTTCTCACTCCTTGATGAAAAAGTACATGTAATGTTAGAGAAAAACCATTGAGATCATAAAATATTCAAAGTATAAGTTTTTGGATGACCATAACACAAGTTGCATGTGAATACAATGTCGTCTTTCAAATACATTATTTTTAATATCAAAAATGTGTTGCAATGGGAGAAAAATTATATATATAAAAAAAAACACACCCTCTCACTCCTTGATGAAAATAACATGTCCAACATACAGCGAAGAATCCTCCAATTTGGAACAAAGAATAGAAAGATAAGAATAACCCTTTATCTTAGCCACATCCTCTTTGGAGACACATATGCACACAAGAAGATGGAAGATGTAAATGGGAATACAGCCGCTCTTCCATTGGGAGAATATAGAAAAACAATATTAATATTAGTATTGAAAAGATACATAAAGAATCTTATCCATTTCAAACTGCAAAATAGGAATATTTAATATACTCAAACATCGAATCTTGTGAAGGAGAAGACTACCTAATTGAATACTTGAAAAATGAATTCGGATTTATAATAAAAGAAGAGGAGCCAAGGCATCAAATTTCAGACTAATTTGCCTCTCTTAAAATTGCAAAACCATAGTGGGGTGGAAAGGGTTTTAAATACATATGATGTGGCCAATAAAAATGGAAAAGAAAAAAACACTTGGAGATTTTAGAAAGCGTGGATATAAGTAATTTTACTTATGATTTCATTATCAATGCTCTATCATCCATATTATATACCACATCATAAAATTAATAGAAGAAACAAAAAATCAAAGAGACTACCGAGGTGTTGTAATAGGAATCCCTCAAAAAATCCTTCGTCCTGAGAAATTTGTAATTTAGTTAGCACATGAAGATTATGGATTTGAATAGTTTAATTTCCATACAGAAATAATAAACTGGGGATGCACATCAACAAATTAAAAGGACTGATTAGATGAAATGTAGTGTCCAAATGGAGAAGACTGTAATCGATAATAATTCACCATCACCAATGCATGTCCCTAGTACGATTCGAACACCACATTATCAATTGAACAACAATTAAAAAAGATGGTATAACATGCCTTGAATCACATATACCCTTTTGAAGATAAGAAGTGGAGGATCACAGAACATGATATATTCTGATTTGAACATGTGAAGTAGACGATCAAAGAGGATCAAAGAGTATAAGTAGTGGAAGATTAAAGAGTATTTTCATAGACAGCTCTGAAGTGTTTACTGCACTAGTTCTAGAGTATTTTAACACAATTCTCGAGTGTTTTCACAAGTATCTTCCACGTGTTTACTGGACTAGCTTTAAATTTTTTATAGAACGCTCTAAACTGTTTACTCAGATAGTTCTGAAGTATTTTAAAAGGCAGATGTGAAGTGTTTGCACATGCAACATTGGAGTGTCTACACATGTAACTCCTAAGTATCACATAGTTAGCTCGAAGAGTGGTAAAACTATTATTTTCGGGACAATTTTTCAGTGCAAGTTATTCATGAGTGTTTATAAAAATCTAGCTCTAAATTATGATTGTTTTAGCTCTGGAGTGTTTATGCAAGTAATTTTGTAGTATTTTAACTTTGGAATGTTTACACATATAGTTCCAAAGTGAAATCACAGCTATTTTCGAATAATTATTTTATGTTATTCATAATTAATTAAGTGTACTTAAAATGATATTTGATGGTAATTTTATGTAATAGTGTGAATGTGTTAACATTTAATTATTTTAGAGTCTAGATTATAAGAAAACTCAATACTCAATTTTATTTATTTATTTATTTGGGTTGTAAATGACGATCACTTATAATTTTGTTGTAGTAATTTTATTTACATTAAAATAAAATAATTTAATTATATATTTACAATAGAATATATGGTAGGTGAATTATATTTATTGTTATAATAATTTAATTTATTTTGAAACAAAATAATTTAATTAATATTAGTTTATGTCAAATTATTACATTGATTGAGAAAAAATGTAATGGCATGAGAATGTTACCATCTAATTACTTAAAAAACAACAAGATAGAATAAAAAATAAAATAATTTAAATATTTCAAAGTTGACACAATATTACTATATCATAATTAATAAATAAAATAATCATATTATTATATCATATTTATTATTTTGATTGATCACTGCTTTACACAGTGATCTTAAGCTAAAATCCAAGGACTTAGGGATATCCATTCCACCAAAGATGTTTCGCGTATGATCCCAACCTCATCTCATTTCACATGTCAGGTTTTGTGAGCAATAACAATTGATCCCTTGTGAGATCTATGTGAGCCAAGAAACTTCACCAGTTGAACTAAAAATCATTCACACATCATATTTATTAAAAATCAAGACAATGAAATTGTAAAAACAAATTAACATAAAAAATATTACATCATAATAAATAAATAGATAATATATAGATAATTACGTTTAATTTATGGGTAATATAAAATTTTTACTACATTATATTTATAAATAGTTATATAATCGTAACTAATTTAAAGGTAATATATACATTTTCAAACTTGTAAAACTATAACATATGCTTCAGGTGACTATTTCAGCTAATTGTGAGGCTAAAACTCCTTTGGATGTTGGAGAGGTTGTGGTGCTTCAAGGTTTTGGGTCTAAATGGTCTAATCTTAAGGAGGGCCTATTCCAAAGGGAGGAGACATCCAAAAATCAAAACCCAAGGAGAAGTTAGGTGGTCCTCGCCCCCTGTTGAGATTCTAAAAATTAATATTGATGGTTATTCCAGAGGAAATCTATGTTATGTTGGTGTTAGAGGCATGGGGAGAGATAACTATGGGGTTGCACTTTTCTTCTTCTCCAAGTATCAAGGCCACCAGACTAATAATCTCATGGAGGCTCTAGTAATTCTTGTTGCTCTAGAAAAGGCTTGTGTTCTTCACTAGTGCAAGGTTGTCTATGAATTAGATTCACAAATCATGATTAATTTGTTAAACAAGTAGAGTTTTGATAGGATAAATTTGGAATTATCTTTGATTGTGCAGTAGATTCTACAGTTAAGCAGTTTTCTAGAGTTGGTGTCATTTGCTCATATTCTGAGGGAGTGGGTCAATGTGCTGGATTGTCTTTCTAAATGGGCTTTAGAGTTTAGGGGTGACTAGAATATTGATGATTGGGAGCATCTTCCCAGTGACTGTGTCCATAAACTGAGCATGTTAATTCATGAGGATATTCATGGTCCATGAACAGGGTTTGGTTTCCTATTTTTTGGCTTGCTTTTATTAGGTCTTTGTCAGTTGGGTGTACCTTTTAGGCTTTGGATGTTTGTAGTCTTGCTCCTCGTAATCTTGGATTTTCTATGATAGAATAAATTTTTACCTCTTTTTTATTAACAAAGAGATAATATATGCATTTTATCCCATAATATTTATAAACAATCATAATTAATTTATAATATACAAATTTTAATGCATTATATTTATAAATAATTAAATAATCAAAATTAATTTATAGATAATATATAGAGTTTATCACATCATATTTATAAATAGTCATATCATAACATTGAAATGTAAAAATAAATGATCATAAAAGAATTATCACATCCTCAAAATATTATCACATGATAGTATATAAATAATCATAAAAAAAATTATAGATAATATATAAATTTTATCATATCATATATATAAATAATAATACTATTTTATATATATATATATATATATATATATATATATATATATATATCATAACAATAAAATCATAATTTATAAGTAATATATATTTTACACATCATATTTATAAATAATACAGGGAATTAACAATGAAATTTTTAAAATAAATTATTATAAAAAATATTATCACATTATAAGTAATATATAAATTTTACTACATATAAATAATTATAATAATAAAATTATATAAATAAACTATCATAAAAAATATTACCACTTTATAATAAATAAATAATAGAAAATATAAGATAATAATAATTATTTTATAGGCAATATATAGATCTTAATACATCATATTTATAAATAATCATAACCATGAAATTGTAAAAATAATTAATTTATACATACTATATTAGATTTTATAATATTATATTTATAAATTAACATATTATAACAATGAATTATAAAAATAATTTATCATAAAAAAATATTCTCAGAGTATAAATAATATAATCATCATAATTATTTTCTTGATAGTATATAGATTTTACTATATTATATTTATAAAGAATCATAGCAATAAAATTTCAAAAATCAATTATTATAAAAAAATATCACCACATTTTATATATATATAATCATGATTAATTTATATAAAATATATAGATTTTATCACAACATATCTATACATATTTATAGATAAATAATAATGATATTTTAAAAATAAATTATCATAAAAAAAATCAACACATGATAATAAGTAAATAAATAATATATAAATAATCATAATGTTAAAATTACAAAAATAAATTATCCAAAAAATATTATCCCATAATAATAAACAAATAATATAGATAATGTATAATCATAATTAATTTATAGATAATATATAGATTTTACCACATTATATTTATAAATAAACATAATAATAATAAAATTGTAGAAATTAGTTATCATAAAAAAATTACCATGTCATAATAAATAAATAGATAATACATAAATAATCATTAATTAATTTATAGGTAATATTTATCATAATATATCTATAAATAATCATAACAATGAAATTTTAAAAATAAATTATCATAATTGAAATCATCAATATAAATATATATATATATATATATATATATATATATATATATATATATATATATATATATATATATATATATATATTACCACATCATATTTATTAAAAAAAACATAAGAATTAAATTGTAGAAATAAATTATCATAAAAAATTATTACCACATAATTATAAATAATGATAACAATAAAATTGTAAAATAAATTATCATAACAAATATTACCACATCATGATAAATAATATACACATAATCATAATTAATTTATAGATAATATATAGATTTTCTCATATACATCATAGTAAATAAATATCATGCTGCTCTCCATTCTTATTTTAAAATTGCGTTAAATATTTATGTTAAATATTTTTTATGAACAATAAATATTATGATATAATGTTTTGAAAATGATATCTATCAATGTATTTTACATAAATTTTCTAAAATTAATATACTAGTGTTATTTAATAATTAATTATTAATAATACATTGAAATTATATTATTATA
The DNA here is from genome assembly GCA_037957365.1 of Torreya grandis. Lineage (NCBI taxonomy): Eukaryota > Viridiplantae > Streptophyta > Pinopsida > Cupressales > Taxaceae > Torreya > Torreya grandis. The sequence goes on along the minus strand of JARHVA010005465.1, from coordinate 148,475 downwards.
TTTAATAATTAATTCTTATAATTAATTATAATAATTTAATATAAATTTTTAATATTTTTAATAAATAATATTATTTTATTAATAATTATTACTAATTAATTAATATTAATTTCATATATATCAATTCTCAATAACTATTTTAATTTTAAAAATTATTAAGTTTGAAAATTTTATATGATCGTATCTTATTAAAATATTATAAGTACCATTTATACATTATTAGTTCTATTTAATTGTAATAAATCTCATTTTTTTTAATGAAGAGAAAATCATTCACTTTAATTTAGTATTATTTAATGATTAATTATAACAAATATTTAATATTATTTTAATATATTTTTATTAATTATTAATTAATTAATATTAATTTATTATTATATATTAATTATTAATAATTAATTTAATTAAATAACCTCAAATTATATTTTAATAATAAATTATTATAATAGTGATCACTAAATTATGAATTTGACCCTGATTTAACCACGATATAATATGGGAAACTCACTCTATATAGTATAGTGTGTTTGTCACTTATAACAACATGCCTCCCCAGAGCGTTAGGTCAGGCCAACACCCTTAGATATCAAAAAATTAATTATGAATGTTTGCCACTTATAATAACCTGCCTCTCCACAACGTTAGGTCAGGTGTTGCAACACCGCCTAAATATCAAACAATTATTTATTAAATTTAAATAACAATATAGTGTGATTTTTTACCAAAATATTAGTAGTCTCATTTATTTGTTATTACAGTAATCTTGAAATGGGCATGCACAACATGTCAGGTGTTGGGAGGAGAATGCAGCTTGAATAAAGCATGAAGCATGGCGATTAAGAATGGAAAGTCAAAAAATGTGCAAATAGACATTTAACAGCACAATCTTAGCAAGATTTGTATGGCGTCTAATCAGATGGCAGGCGTGGGCATGCATGAAGGAGATCACGCCCTGGGAGAGTTGTACGGTCACTT